>SNQJ01S0159794.1:0-33650 GCA_010110895.2 Picea sitchensis
AACTCATTTGGGTTCAAACGGATGTCAGGAGCGAGAGATATTGCATTCTGTTCAAAATAACAAACATGCAAAAAAAAAGGATGCTGACTGTACAGTCCGTATGGACGCTGATGTGGCAGGACATACGACACGTGGAAAGTAGTCATTGGAACAGTTGGCATGTGACATGGCTTGTTGAAAACCAATGGGATGGAAACACGTGGCCCAATCAATGGTTTCCATGTGTCACCTGTTTATTGGATTAAAATTTTTGCACTTGGCAGGAGTCGACCCCGTGACCTCCGGGCATGGTAAAGCTTTGGGAAAGGCCGCCCAACCGGCGCGCCCGCACATGTTACTTAACATATATGTGTATTGTAATATATTTAACATTGCAAAAATGTGTGTTGGGGCGTGAACCGGGCTGGGGCTAAGCCCCGGCCCATGGTTATATATTGTATTGCATACGACCGGTGCTACGGGTGGTTAGACCCATCGTAATATATGTTATAACCGTTTGAATGTGCGCAGCTTGATATGACATGTGACCAACGTGTATGCACGCGGGATTAAACCTTACGGTTATGTCAACGGTTTGAAACTTTAGCCCTGTTGTGTAATAACGCATGGTCATGTGGTGACCATGTGCCCACGGGCCTTGGTAGTTAAGGTCGGCACGTAACCGTTCAACAGTTTGAACCGGTTGTGTGGTTGCGCCCGATGCCAAGTTTTTACGCTTTAAAATGCGTGTGGGCTAGGTTGAGCCAAGAGAGGTGCGTTTTGTAGATGCAAAGACAACAAGCTTGAAGGGGGGACTTCCAGGAAGCCTATCTTCTTCATTTTTTTGGCCAAACGAGGTGCCGAAAAAGCCAGCTAGGGGTTTTTGGACGTTCTGAAGCCATTGGAGCAGTCTATTTGGAATTTTGAGCATTGTAAAGCAAATTTTTGAGAACTTTGAGCATGTAATACAAATGATCCATTGGAAGCTGGACCAGGAGATGTAGCCCAAGAGAGGGGTGAACTCCTTTATCATTTGTTGTGTTATGTGTTTTCTGTTCACTGATTATGATGCTATTTATATGCATCTTGAATGAGTAAATCCTATTAAATTTGTGTTGCAAAGTTGATCCATTTGCATTTTAACACATAAATTTTACTTGCAAATATTTTCAAGAATACAAGTCTTCTTCATTTTTAGATTGCCCGACACAGATCAAGATGAGAAACTAATGCAGGAAGCACTGGATTTTCTCAATAATATAAATCAATATAAAGAGAGCAGAAGTAGGGGAAGGAAACATAACCCACCATCTATTAAATATGTTGTCCTAGATGAGTTTCTTCAATTTTAAAAATAAAAGCAGTTAGTTGGTCGAATGATCGACTTTCTCAATATTCTACGGGAATACAAGGAGGATCAATGCCCATGCAAAAACCTTCGAAAACTATCACAAGAAAAACATATGAATGACTACGACACCCAATTTTATCTTGAGATCAACAGATATATGGTTCGACAAGTCATTGTCGACTTTGGTTTACAAGTTAACATCCTTCGTCGTGATACATGGAAAAAACTTGGAAGACCTCCGCTGGAAGCTACGATGAATTACCTAAAGTTGGTGGATCAAAGATTTATAGAACCAATCAGAATGCTTAAAAATGTAAAAACACATAATGGGAATTCCAAATTCGGTCGAATTTGAGGTAATTGACTTGGTCAAAGGTATCGCAACATACCTCGCATTAGTAGTTTGACCTTAGGTCAAAAAATGAAAGCAACTATATCACTTGAAAGAGACAGGATCAAACTGAAAGGAAGTAGCAGGAATGTCATTATACCTCTCAACTCGAAAGAAAGAAAACCATGGGTTGAAACTTGGGATGAATACCAAGAGTCTCGATGATTGTACTATGCCATGAAAAAAGAAAAAGAAAATGTCAAACCAAATGCACAAGGTGAAATCTTAGTCAGTTCCCCATTGTCCATTAGGCAAAACTCGGATATGGAATTCTATAATTGGAAAATGGAATACTATGAGGCAAATGAAAAAGAGTGTTGTTCAATATAAGAAATACCAATTAAATGATTGTGTCCATGCTTCTCTATCAAAGAAATACCTATTGTCTATGAAAAAAAGATAAATCAAACACCAACATTCATTTTGACCTACTTGAAGACATTCCCACTACTATGGTCCAACGAGAGAATTTATTTGTTAGTTCACATTGATGAAGTGTCAAAAACAGCGGGAGAAGATGGTTGAGTATAGAGCTTTATTGAATCTTTCATTGGCCATGCTACTTGTTGGTGGGAGACTCATGCTTCTCATTTACATACATGGACCACTACTACAACATACTTTGTCAAGCGATTTGGAGGAAGGAAGTTATCAACAAATATCAACATCCTAATTTTCAAGCCTGATTTCGACTCGGTGGCCCACATTAATCAATGTGAGAATGAATGGAGAAGAGTGTGCTATAGAGATGAAAGAATTTTGCCACACATGTTTCCGAGCACCTTGGATGACATACCACATAAATGGTATAAAATCAAATAAGCACGTGGTTACACCTTCAATTGGAATGAAATAAAATAAAATTTCATTAAAGACACTGAGTTTAATCTAGAGGAAGCAAAGTTAAGAAAAACAACACTTGAAACAAACAAATTTATTGAAAAAACAAATCCTGATCAAATCGAGAAAAGGGGCAAGGCCAAAGTTGACTTAGGGTTGACATCAACTTACAATTTTTTGTCGAGACATGACCAAAATAATAAAAGCACTCGTCGGGTGGACGTGGAAAACATAAGTTTTCTAGGAAAAAACTTCAAATGGAAGAAGAGCCACCCTGAAGTAAAAAATATTGTGAATTTTTTTTTTAAATTATACAAGGAAGAAAGAGAGAAGCTAGAGAAGCCTCATTTCCCACCAACCTATAATGAAGTTTCATAAAGAGAACAACAATAGATGAATCTAAACCCCTAAAATGGATGAATGTTGAACTCAAAACCAAAGAATAGGCGAATGTTGGTCCGACAAATAGACAAAAATAATAGTCGACCTACTTCGAGAATATCAAGATTTTTTCGCTTGTGATTACAAAGACCTTAAAGGACTTGTGAAAGATATGGGGAAGATGAAAATAAACCTCATCCTAGGGTCAAAACCAATCAAGAAGCTACCATATAAGATGGCCCACAAATACAAACCCATTGTGCAAAAATAAATTGACGCAATCTTAGTTGTTGGCATCATTTACCCAATAGATAATGTCATAATGGGCAATTCCCATGGTTGTGAAAACCAAAAACCATGACCCAAAGAAGCTAAGGATATGTGCCAATTTCCAGGGGCTTAACAAATTGACCATAATCGACCCATTCTTGACGAAATTCACCGATGAGATCATTATTGAAGTCGTGGGGCATGAATGTTATTCTTTTACATACATATTCTCTAGTTATAATCAAGTCCCAATTGCCAAGGAAGATCAAGAAAATAATACTTTTGTTTCTGAATTTGGCTCGTTTGCATATAAGGTAATGCCTTTTGGCTTGAAGAATGCACTTGGAGTCTTCTTGAGAATTGTAGTCAAAGAATTTCATGAATATATTTAAAAAACAATGGATGTCTACTTTGATGATTGGACAATCTACAACATGTTCAAAGTTCACATTCAATGGCTAAGGATGATGTTAGAAATATGTCGATGGATTCATCTATCCTTGAACATAAAATAATGTGTCTTTTCCACCAATTGGTATTATTCTTGGTCACATTGTATGCAAGGATGGTATTAAAGTCGACATGGGCAAGATAAAAGTTTATTAGTATAGGTTTTTGGATTCACTATGTTTTGAAACATTTTGTCGACGTTCCAAACCTACGATATGCAGTCCATCATAAGGAATAAAAAATTAAGGAATTAATTCAGTAAGAAATGAGGTGTAGATGCATAAATCACTAGGAGAACCCTAAACTAATGTTGTAAACAAAAACCTAGAGATAGAAAAAACTAGAAACTACAAGTTGGATAGATAAAAATAAGACAAAAATAGAAGAGGAAAAGGATGAAAACATAAAAATGAAGTAAACAAAGGAAAAAATAACGCAAACAAAATAAAAATTAAGGTAAAAAAGTAAAAAACCCAAGAAAAAAAAGAGGAACCCTAATTTTTTTTAACAAACAACACCTACTTAAAAAACAAAAAAGTAAGACAAAGAAAGTAATAGGAAAAAAAGGATTAGAAAGATAAAGCACAATAGAGAAAAAAACAAAAACAAAGAAACACTATGCAAAACAACAAACAAAAGCGGAAGAAGATAGAAACGAAATCAAGGAAACTTCAAAAAAGAAAAGGAAAAGGAAAAAGGAAATAACAAGCAGAAAAAATCAAACTAAAGGGTTCACTTTGAAGAATGGCAAGCCATGATATACTTAACTTAAGGCTATCATCCCTATTTAGACATTTGTTTTCCTTCACAATTTCCATTGCCTCTCTAATACATCTTTTGGATAAGTGATCCACCCTTGCAAGAATCTTAGCATCTTCAATACAAATATGATGCTTTGTCCTCATAGAGCGCTCAACCAAAGCTGAGGACTTTTCTCGATTATGAGTAATTGCATATTTGTGTTCTTTAATTCTAACCTAAAAAGATATCCCAGTCTCACCAATGTAGTTTAAACCACATGAGCAGGGGATGTTGTAAACCCCTTTTTTTAATTTAGGGTCTACAAGGTCCTCCACTGAACTAAGGAGACTTCTAATCATTCTAGGAGGTTGAAAAATGGTTTTTATATTCTTTTTCTAAGGATTCTGGTGATCTTCTTTGAAGCTCCTTAGACATATGGGAGCGCCACATTATGGTCTCCTTCATCATAAATATTTCTATCTCTAGGGGTCCTTTTTTCCATATGAAAAGGCCTCTTCACCTGCCAATCCTTATAACCCCTCTTTATGAAGCAACTAGTTAAGTGTTGCTTCTTTTTTTCCAAATACTCCTCATCAGAAATTCTCACGGCTCTGGTAGCCAAAGTGTTAATGACCCCCAATTTTTGGGATGGATGATGATGGGAGTCAACATGAAGATATTGTTCAGAGTGGATTTTATTACGATACAACTGATGTGCCAAGGAACCATCCTCTTTTATGGAAATGAGAACATCCAGGAAAAGAATTGAATTATGGACTTCCAATTCCATAATGAAATGGATATGTTTTGATTCACTGTTTAGGTGGTCCTCTTTTTTTTTCTTGGGTTTTTCCTTTGTTTATATTCATTTTTATTTTGTTTGCATTATTTTTTCCTTTGTTTACTTCCTTTTTATGTTTTCATCCTTTTCCTCTTCTCTTTTTGTCTTATTTTTATCTAGTCGACTTGTAGTTTCTAGGTTTTTGTTTGCAGTATTAATTTAGGGTTCTCCTCGTGATTTATGCATCTACACCTCATTTATTACTGGTTTGATTCCTTAATTTTTGAGTCTTGATGATGGATTGCATATCGCAGGTCTGAAACGTCGACAAAATGTTTCAAAACACAATGAATCCATAAATCTGTACTAATAAACTAACACATTGTGAAAGCGTAAAAGAAAAGATAAAAAATATTCTCGACTTAAAAACCAACAGTGAATAAAAAATGGATCAAGATATTCCTTGGACACAAAGGATACTATCAAAAATTGATTTATCAACATTAATTTGACATTACTTCTCCAATCGATGAGCTTTTCTGAAAGGAAGTCAAATTTGTATGGAGTGAAGAATGTAATAAGTCTTCTGAATTACCGAAGTGAAAACTAGTTGAAGCACCCATACTAAAATTTCTCAACCAGTCAAGAAAATTTCACGTACACATCAATGCATCTAATGTCACCATTGGATCAGTTTTAGCACAACCATACGATGACATTCTCGACCACCAAAATGATTATGCCAGTCGAAAACTCAATAAAGCAGAACAAAATTATTCGATGACAGATAGAGAGAGGGATTAGCTATGATTTTTGCTCTTAAAAAAATCAGAAATTACTTGCTAGTGAATCCTTTTACATTCTTTATCTTCGATCATCAATATTTAAAATAATTGGTGAAAAAACCAACACATCAGGGGAGAATATGTCGATGGCTATTACTATTCCAAGAATTCGACTTCGACGTAGTCATTCAACTTGGTAAAATAATGTCAAAGCAAATCATCTATCCTTATTGAAAACGCGACAAGAACTGACGAGGATAGATGATAACCTACATGATTCCCATGTTTTTCAGGTCAAGGCCACCCCCTTTGATTTAGAATAAATAGTACAATTTTTGGAGGAGGGGAGGACTCATGAAGATATTCCTTCAAATAAAAAGAAGGTTCTAGTGTTAAAATCGAAACAATTCACCCTTGTGAATGGATACTTGTATAAACTAGGACCCAACGATATATTAAGGAGATGCACTTTGGAACACAAAAGAGAAGGCATGATGGACGAAGCTCATGCTGGCCCCGTAGGAGTCCATTATCAAGCTGACACAATGTGTATGATTATTCAAGTACTCCTTTGGTGGTTGACTTTACCAAAGGATTTTCAGATAAACATGAAGCAATGCAACATTTGTCAGCGGATGACGACCTCTATGGAAAAGCGAGATTCCCCTACACTCGATAAACCCTAGTTTACCATTTGAAATTTGGGTTGTTGACTTTGTTCACCCATTTCTAAAGAGAGATAAGATGACAAGAGAGAAGTACATCATCACCGTCATTGAATATCTCACAAAATGGATTGAGGGAAAACCGGTTGAATAAGGTATGGAGGAAACTATAGCTAAATTCATATATGAAAACATAGTGACAATATTTGGATGCCCCTTAACCATAATTAGTGATCAAGGAACTCACTTTGTCAATGAGACAATCCAAATCCTCTTGAAGAAACTCATAATCAACCACAAAAAGACATTGACTTATCATCCCCAAGCTAATGGCACAAGCGAATCCTTTAACAAGACTCTTCACAAAGGATTGGAAAAAATATATGGGATCGACAGAGATGATTGGGATGATAAGGTCCCTACAATACTTTGGGCGTATATGACCACATATAAAAGGTAAACTAGTTAGACACCCTTTAAACTTGTATATGGACAAGAAGATGTAATGCCTTTACACTTCCATTCAAACGCAAAAAGTGTGGCATATGTCCTTCAGTATGACCTTATATTGAACACACAAGAACACTTCTACTAATTGAATAAACTAGAAGAAGAAAGGCTCATTGTTGTCCATCATCAAGAATTCCAAATGCAATAAAAAAAAAGCATGGCATGACCGACATTTGAAAACAAAATATACATAAGCAGGAGCTTTAGTGTTAATGTATGACAATCGAGTCAAAGAAAATTATTAGAAGCTTGGAACTACCTAGTTGGTTCCATGCATTATCGAAGATATCAAATCGACCGATGCAGTTCAATTAAGAACATTGCAAGGGCACCTATTTCAAAAAGTGGTCAATGGGGCCCGTCTAAAGAAATATAATGCATAACAATCATGATGCTTGTTGGTGAAAACCTTCTCGGAGGCCTCAATAGGCATCGAATAGGTATAAAACCACTTGTGGTAGCCTATGTCAAATCATAAAATTGTTGGAAAAATAAAATAAAAAGAAAAGAAGAATAAAGAAATAGAAAAAAATAAAGAAAAGAAAATAAATTAAAAAAATAAAATAAAAGAAATAATAATCCCAAATAAAGTAGTCGGTTATGAAGAGTTAGGTATGGAACTATCGATTGTCAGGGAACTACTTACCAATGCATCATCTACCATGAACCAACAAGAAGAACAACTTCATAGCCATTGCGTCAAATAAAAATGAAGAAAGATAAGAGCTCTTGGAAAATATGTTGACCATTCCAGAAAGATAAAAAAAAGTCGACAAAAATTACAACTCTGAAAAAAGACCTTTGTAAATTCTTGAATAAGCATGGAATAGAATCAAGTGAGTGTAAAATATTTAAGTTAAATGAGCATGAAATCCTTAAATCAAGCGAGTGTGAACTCTATAAATAAAGAAAGTGTGATCATCGTTAACCCAACAAACATAAAACATTCGACTATAGAAAAACAAGCATGGAAAAGGTCGACAAGAAAAAAGAAGTCGACCTAGTTGATTGGTCAGACCAGAGATATTGGATTGAATGGAAGGGAAAAATTGACTAGACTAAATAAGTCAACCAAATTCACATATCCAATTGAAGATAAAGGTTTGACCAAGTCAACAAAATTCATGAGAAAAGAGAAACCGACTCAATCGGGAGCATCGACCAATGTGGAAATTTTGACTCAACCAAAACTCGACTAGACCACATTGACCGTCATTTACCTGTCGGTACTTATGAACACTCACTCAAACAAGTATTAAATCCCTCCATAAATGTCAAAGTGTGCTAATTACCAATCCCAATGCTCAAAATTAATTCACTCCATAATGCTTCACCTATAAATATCAATGATGCTTATGAGTTTGTTACACTACTTTTTACTCCTAAGCAATCGAGAGACAAAAAATCAGACCTTGAAATTGATTGTTTGATTTCCACGCTCCCAAATCCAGTAGATTCACTTGATTAAGAACAATTTGAAATCATGCCAAGAATGCGGGGTCAAACTCAAGATACATTGATGGAGCCAATGAATAAACAAAAATTTGACAGGGCTTCTATGATTGAATTAGAAATACAAATGCACAATATCATACAAGTCCGCATGGAGGAAATCCCATGGGAAAAGCACATCAACATCGGTTGGGTCTAGCCTCCCCTTATAGACAAATATTTTAGTTTTTCAGCTCGGTTATATCCAAATCAATATTTCTGACTACCAGCAACCACGACAACGCTAGAAGTTGAACTTGAGGGAAAAGATGCATAATAAATGGAAAAAGGTGTCAGATCTTTAGACCTAGAAGTGAACCTATATAAATTTCCTGAGACAATCCTAGAAGACATGGTCAACCAATCAGAATAGATGGGGGAGAAAGCACACCCAGTCGAATCAACAACACCAGATCTGGGTATCAATGTCTAAAAGTATTGGGGAAACCATCAATTTTGGCACCATTTATCTTCCCTTTTTGAAGCGTATATTGATTTTGTTGCACTAAAGTTTCTTCTATCTCTGTACAAATGTAACAATAAGATAATAATGTGTGAGGGATATTTTGAATTTCCGTTTTACCCCATCGACTAGATTGCCAACACAGTCAAAATATCCATGTCGATTCGGTTGACACCGCAATAATGTAGGTCAATCAGATAAATGATAATCATACCAGAAAGTACACCACTAGCAGTCGCCCCAGATTCATTTCCTCCACTAGCAGTCGCCCCAGATTCGTGCCAAAACTTCTATAAGAATAACCCAAGGGAGGATGTAAGAACCAATATGGAAGTAAAGAGTGATTTTATATGAATTTCTCTGAGCCAAGAATCATGACAGTCGATCCCTTTGCATGGATATTTCCTCTGGGAGAGATCATTTTTCCACAGTTCTCCCCAAAGTATGAAGAGCGTCACTCATTTTCTCAATAGAGAGAAGGTCCTCTTTCTATCAGTATTGAAACACCACAACAACAACAGGACATCACACAATTCAATCTAGGGCACCTCTGCACCAACTGGCCACTAATCAACTCTAACAAAAATTCAAGAGAAGAAAGTCACATTTGTCAACCATGTTTATTAACAAGGGACTAGGCCCAAGAGGATTGACAAATTCATTCTTTCACCCAATAGATCACCATAGATGACAAAAACACCCAGCGAGAGTGGTGATAGAACCAACCTTGCAACCAAAGCTTCCTAGTTAAAGAGTACGTAATACTTGCCGATCGATCCATCTTCAAGGATTCGGACTGAATGAGCTCGATCTTTTAAGTTTTGTACTCCTTCATAATCACACAAAATGTTATCCCACTTCTTTGTAATTATATAAAAAATGGTTTATAAGCACCCAACAACATCAACAACAAAAGCCTAGAAATCTAGCATGCAGTCACAGAAGACCCAATAAAGTGATTGGTCCATCTAAGTCCCTGTCTTGAAAAATGTTGTACTCTCTCTATCTCTCTATCTCTGAAAATTTTGTAAATGTAATAGTCACAATCTCCCCATTGCTTGGGACAAGTAAGGATTTGAGGTAGGGATAAATGTTGTAGGTGCTATTTGACTCTATCGACTGGACCCGATAGTCAACCAAGTCAGATATGTAAGTTGGTCGATTATCCACTCAGGTCAACCGACCGAGGCAGTAAGAAAGTTGTAATTTCCCTATAACTGGATATACAAGTATATATATGTGGCTATGTAACATAAAATTAGGTTTTTGTGATACCTAATAAAGTGCATATTGTTGGTTTCCCTATTACTTGTGTATTCTTCTATCTATGTCTATGCATGTGCATGTGCTTGTATAGTAATGTGTTGTTTATATTGTTTTGTGTGATGAACTACTGGTAACCTTTTCATACTTTCCCCCAGATTGCGAAAAATACCATAACACTAGTGTTTTTACGTGGTTAAATCCCTCTAAGAGGGAAATAGTTTTGGCCCTAGTCAACATGTCTACTTGAGGCAATTTATTAATGCAAAAGAAAAAAAAATTCATATAATATTTTCTCATAATCAGTCATCAACGCATGATCCTCCATGCTCTTTAAATAGAGATCATGGACCAATCGAGTGTTAAGTGACAAATCAATAGCCATTAGTATCGAGGAGAATATATGTCATTGG
Source organism: Picea sitchensis (assembly GCA_010110895.2). NCBI lineage: Eukaryota > Viridiplantae > Streptophyta > Pinopsida > Pinales > Pinaceae > Picea > Picea sitchensis. The sequence continues at coordinate 10,775 of SNQJ01S0159794.1, forward strand.
GTCACTCTATGTGTAGAACATATCGTGATTGTCAGATCACATAACGACAAATGTATACTAAAGAAACACACTTTTACCTAAAGACACATTAGACCAAGTTGAACTTAATTAAATCCTAAGTGTCTAAATATCCTAACATTTTTTAGTTTCATAAACAATTTATTATGGAGTCTATATGTTAGCTCGGCTCCAATGGTGGCACCACTAACATCAGTAACAACAACAAAGGGATTATACGAATTAAGTATAGTAAATGTTGATGCCTCAATTGACTATTTATTCAACACCAAAATTGTATTTTTACCTTTGATTCCATGTGAATGTACTTGATTTTTCAATATCTTATCAAAGTCCTCAACCTTTTCAATAGATTTCGTCAAAGGGGTTGTTATTTATGAAAATATTACGATATAAATATTCTACAAGAGTTGGTAGGTCTAAGGAAACTCTACAATTGGTGAATACTTGTTGATTCCCTCCACTCCCACATTGCCTTATCCTTTTCAGGATTAACTACAATGAATTTCTCCAAAATCATGTGTCCTAAGTATTTTACTTTTTATATTTTTTCCAAAAAGAAAATTTCTCAATTATATTAGGAATATAATTATTTTACATCACCTGGGTCACTTGAATATAAATAAATGACCACTGTCCATGCAAATTTTTCAGATATTACATGAGATATATTGCCATAGTTCCAAAAAAAAACTATGATGAGAGCGCAAGACAAAAAATTAGCCATTATAGATTGGTTGTACAAGCTATCCACTTAGTGATGATATAGAAACAACAAAAGCGCCAAAAAACATAGTCTAAAAAGATGTAGCAACACTAGAACATATGGATGTGATCTTTGGGGCCTTCCATGCCATTATTCCAACGGAAAAAGGAGATTCTGCGTTCGGGTTCCTAATATGATTGCTTTGATAAGGTGTTTGCCTCCTTATTATGTGCCCTATATAAATGTTGAAATCTTATTTCCTGAAATTCTTTGATTAATTCCAACACTTTAATATTCTAGCCCTCAATAGCACATGCTTGTAATCTGCCTTTTTTATTTATCCAATCTATGACCACCTTTGAATCGCCCAGGATATGTAGCTTAGGATAAGATAGGTGGTGTGATAAATTCAATGTTGCCCAAAATCCCATAAGTTCAGCTTTGGTATTAGTAACCTCCCCACAATTCATCAACCATCTAATAACAAAGGACTCATGTGTTTTTAGGAAACCCCCTGCACCACATTGTTTGCCATCAGCTCGAGCTGCACCATCAAAAAAAGATAGTGTGTATCCCATATGGTGAGATAAATAACATGTACGGGTTTGTAGAGGCTTCTGAATACCAGAATTCCATTTGAGGGTACCCATAGTTTTTATGTTTACCGAAATATCAGAAGGAGGAATATGCTCGAAAATCGCAGATTTTCTCTCCAACTAGATATACCAACAGGTGAGGGACGGGAGGTAGGATATATATTTTTTTCTCCTTTGTCCAGGATTTAAAACAATCCTAAAAGGATGGACCTATCCATGCATCCTTAAAACTCAAAAGGGTGATTAACCGTTTCCAAATTGATTTTGTGAAGATGCAATTGATGAAAAGATGGTTTATATCTTCGACACCGTTCTTGCATAATGGACACTGACTAAGGCCTTCCCATCCCTTTTTCTGAAGCATATCCCAAGTATGAATCTTCCCCTCGACTTCCAGCCAGGTGAATAATTTAATCTTCAGTTGTATGGCCCATTTCCACAAGCCACGCCTCCATCCATCAATAGTCAAGCATTCTTGAGTGGAGAGAATAACCAAGTGAACATTTTTTGCAGAAGGTACCCTGAGTGGTCGCCTCTCGTCCACATTAATGTCTCAACGCCATCACTTATGGAAACTCCTGAGCTGTTGATATCCTTGCGATAGCACTCCCATTCAATATCCAATGATCCCAAGAGGCCTAGATCTCAAAAACTGTACTAGCTCGTAGAATGTTCACCTTGTCCATCAAGGTTCCTTGCCGACATAGATTTTTTTTTGTCTTAACAAGGAAACAAGTTCAAGAGAGAGGTAAGATATGTCCTCATGATCTAGTATCTTGTCTCTTCCAATAGCCACAAGGTGCTTCAAACCAAATATCCAGCTTAGCCACTGCATGATTAGGTGAATGGATTTTAAGAGTCCACCACAAATCTTTGAGACTGTTGTTAGAATGAAAGTGGGCAATCTAAGCCAGTTTATAACCATGGAAGAAGGGAAATGTTTATCTTTTATAACATCATGCCAAATTCCTACACCCATTAGAACCCTCCAGTGAGTATTAGCTGCTAGGGATTTATTGAAGTGAAAGATGTTGCAGAAACCCCAACCTCCATAGATTTTTGGTTTAGCCAACATATTCCATCTGCAAAGATGTAAGTGTGAAAATTCCATGTTTCCTCTCGAGAGGAAGTTAAACATAATATTCATGATCTTGTTTAAAATAGAGCATGGGATGGTTTCCATCAACAACCAGTAAACATGAAGACTTTCAAGGGTTGATTTAACCAAAATAAAATGTCCCCCCAGTGATAACCATCTATTACACCAAAGATCTATTTTTTTCTCCATCTTTAACAGTAGCCAGTTCCAGTCAACGCTTTTATGTGGCCCAGTAGTCAAGTAGAAACCCAGAAATTTAAACCCTGTGGAAAACAAAGAATAATTATATGGAAGAATAGTCCTAAACGGAGCCAAGCGTGCCTCCGATAACCTAGTGTGTAGCCCAATGGACTTATGTTCATTTACCCTTAAACCTGATGCTTTGCAGAAAAATTTGATGATGCCATCAATTTCAATCCATTCATTAATTGAGGCGTTTTTCATGATTAAGATGTCATCCACAAATAATATATGAATGATATTAATCAATTTATAAACTCTTATGCCTGATATCTTACCATCCACTTTTGTTCCTTTTAATAATAAGTTTAGACCTTCTAAAACTAGAATAAAAAGCAAYGGGGATAAAGGGCATCCCTGATGTAATCCGTGACCTCTCCTGAAGAAATCAGTAGCTTCCCCATTTATTAAAACATCAAATGAAGGTGAGGCGACACAAGTCATTATCCAGTTGGTGAAATTTACTCCAAATCCAGTCTGTAGTAAGATCATTCTTAGTAGATCCCATTCAATACAATCATACATTTTTTGAAGATCCATCTTCAGAATAATGGAATTATATTTCTTCTTTTTAATGTTGTGAAGGCATTCATGAGCAGTGCCAATGGCGTCCTGTATTTGTTGGCCCTTCAGGAAGCCAAGTTGTTCAGTGGAGAGGGAATTGGATAGGATCGACTTGATATGATTTGCTATGATCTTTGAAATTAAATTGTAAACAAGATTGCAGATATAAATGGTCCTGAAATCGTTGAAAGTTGTCGGCTTGTTTGACTTCGTGATGAGGGATATAAATGTAGAGTTGAGGCCGCCTACAATTTTCCCCTTCAACTTAGATTCCTCAACCATTTCTAACAGATTGACAACCACTAGATCAAAAAAGGTGGTGAAGAACTCCACAGTCCAACCATCGGGCTTTGGACTCTTATCTTTCTTGAACATGAATAAAACCTCCTTCAATTCTTCTATGTTAATAGGGCGAGATAGAGAGTTTTCCTTTGCATTAGTTACCATACGGGAAAAGAGCTCATCTAATCTGCTTTGTTCAATGGTTGTTTGTAGATCCTGTGCCTTGAAAAAATTACTGTAGTATTTCATAGCCTCAGTTTTAATATTCTTCTGACCGGAATGACAACACCCTATGGAGTCCACAATCTCCCATATGTGTTTGTGGTTTCTTCTATAACAAGTGTATTGATGGAAGAAATTTGTGTTTTGGTCACCTCCTTGAATCCATATAGTTTTGTTGCGTTGCCTCCACAACTCTTCCTTGGATCTAAGTAATGTATTTCTTTCATGTTATAAATTACTTAATTTATGTTCTATATCAGTGGTTAAATCACCATTTGCTCGATGCAAGAGATAATCATTTATTTCTGATTCCAATTGCTCCAACCTCAAGAGGTTTTTTTTATTCTTTTCCCTGTTCCATAGCTTAGTATGTTTCTTTAGATCCTTCAGTTTCCAAATGATTCTACGTTGACCACCACCTTCAGTTTGGTATAGTGGGTTTGTCCAGATCCTGTGTACGAGAGAAATGAAGTCTTTTTCCTGTAGCCACTGAGAATTAAGTTTGAAAGGATAAGGTTTGTAAGTCAGCCCGATCTCTAGTTGTAATAGGATTGGAGCGTGATCGGAAACAAAAGGGTATTCCACCCAAGAACGACGTAAACCCACTTCATATAGGAGCTCTTTAGAAACGTAGAATCTATCCAATCATTTGGTAATAGAGCTAGTCCCTTTGAGACCATTTCTCCACATGGAGACAATTTTGTTCGGTTGAACATCGATTAACTGATTATTCTAGAAAAGTGTCTTGAAAAATTCTAATAGTGGATCCGCCTGTGCTGATCCACCCCAAATTTCGCCAGGTAATCTGTGAAATTCATATCTCCAGCTATGATCAAATTTTTGTAAGTGAGAATTCCACTATCCTCCACCGCGTTCTAGAATTTATTTCTCTCCATGCACGGGCCATAATTATTTAGTAAAATAAGATTTATCTTGCTAGCAATGCAAAAACCTATCAATAAAATGCCACCAACATATAGGTAAGGTACCAATTCAAGTTTATTTTGATCCCATAAGACCTCCCGAGGTCCCCACTGACTTAACAACACAAGTGACCCAAGAGGGACGAAGGCTACACATGAAAGTTCTAGCTTTTTGTTCAGGGACCACAGTTTCCTGTATGAATATGATATTCAGGCATGTTTTATCCAAAAGATGTCGAACAAAGGCCTTTTTTAGGGAGCCTCCTACCCCTCAAAGATTTAGAGAAAGATAAATCATTACTTTTTCGGTGCCAAGGATTTCACCGCTCTAAGTGCCCCACTATCAGTGGAAGGAGAAACAATAGCAGGTTGTTGGGAGGTAGAGAGAGAACCCTTTTTTCTAGCGTTGTGGGTTTTAATGGGAAAGTATTCAATATCGATGCCTAATTAAATAGGTTGAGAAGTATTGGCTACACCATCGTGTGACAGATCTTTATACAAAGAATTCCCCAAATAGACAGGCAGAGGGACAATAGCAGAGGGGTCACGAAGGTAAGGTATCAGGGAGTCTAAAACCTCATTTAATGAGGAGTCAGTTTCCTCCGACTAATGATAACTGGGAAGAGTGGCAGGATTCTTTCTAGGGTTTAAAGGTAATGTGGAGGTGGAAACATGTTGGTAAGGTTCCACAGGAGCAGGCAAGTGAGTGTTAACATGACCTATGACCTCAGGAATCCTGGAAGTTTCCTGTATGACTATGTCTGACTGTGATACCACCAAGGGTTCCTTATCCACCCATTGGACAAAGTCCCCGACAATGGGCCCAACAACCACCGAAGCTATCACTACGGGCCTCCCCTCAATAGATGTATTCTTCTTTAACCATTCAGAGGCGTCCAACGTCTCTTTTTCCATACAAGTTAAGGTAGAAAAAAACACAGGGCAGTGTGAACGTAACTTACCCGTGAGAGTTTCTGGGGGCAAGGAAGGGCGGGTAACCTCTGTCAGGAAGAGGAAGGCCCCGAAGTCGCTTGTGGTTTCCTCCGGTGAAGAGTTATATAAATTATCTTGAAGCTCCGTGTCCTCTGCAACATCCACTGAATCTCAACATTTACAGTCCTGACGTAGGTGACCGGTGCAATGACATATGTTGCACCTAAAAGGAATTCCTAAATAATCAAGTCACTGCATAGTTTTATGACCCCACCAGTCTATCTCTAATACTTCTGGTAAACCATAGTGAATGTCGATTTCGACCAGGATCCTAGCCACCTTTATGGCCAAAGCGTTGAGGTTATGACTATCCACAGAAATAAACGAGCCAAGAGAGTTGCCTATAGCCATGAGTGAAGCTTCATTCCAAAGGTGGATGGGTAGGCCCGGTAGAAGCAACCACATGTAGCACATCTGAAAGTATTCAGAAGTCGGGTTGAATTCAACACGCCATATTTTTATCATGAGATTGTTACCCCCCATAACCCATCTACAGTCTAAAATAATGGACAAGTCTTCCGGAGACCTACAGACGAAACCAAGCCAACCCTTGGTTAGGTAGAGGATTTTTTGCATGTATCCTAAAAGGGGAACCCAACGAGTATGAACCCAGTCCTGTAGAGAGATATTGTAGAGGTATCGGTAAGAAACCCTTCCAACAATTCTGCATAAGGCAAGTCTAGTAGCTTGTTCAAGCCCCACATCTGAACCCAATACCATTTTCCTATGTGCTTTAACAGGTTTCCACAGTCGCCGACGATTATCGTGAAGTCTCGTGGGGTAGGATTCTTTCTTCCATGACAGTGGGGAGCCTACTCACTGTGCAAGCTATCCTCACTGCGTGCAAAGGGAAACTTGGTGTTTTTATGGGCATAATCAGTTAGACCAGGGAGAAAACCAGAGTGAGAGGGAGGAATGCAAGGCACTGCGTTTTATGGAGGTGGTCGATGGGATGTCAAATCCCTCTGTGTAGACTTTAAGGTAAGGGTACTAGTTCCCAGGGTGTCTGCACTGTCGAAAAGACCGACCTACTGCTAGATAATCTCGTCTGTATCCTTCATCAAAGCGTCGACTTCCTGCGAGATGTCATCTCGACCCGTCATGGCTATGGTGTGTCGCCACCTGGGCTCCATTGAAGGTTCTATGGTAGGGGAGTCAGTCTAGAGGTCAATCAACAAATAAATAGTGGAGGGTGATCAATCTTGGAACCATGGCCTATTAAAAGTAAATTAATGGTTTAAATAGTCGCCAAGCTCCATGTAACCGAGGGTAAGTGAAAGACCAACCCCCGATATAGTAACAATAAATATTTCATGTGAGGTGGAGTTAATGGGAACTAGCAGGTAACCTGGGAACACCGTAAAACTTAAATGGTTAGAGCTAAAAATTGGTTTAGTTTATACCAAACCTGTCTATAACATCACGATAACTACAAACCCGATAGTTAGTATCCAGGCTTCAGTTTCCGGGGTTGTCCGCCATTGTTGAGTTTGAAAAAAACTCTCTCCCAGTTGCAGATCACTTCCCTCCTATTGAATGTAGGACTTGCTCCCTCTTCATTTCTTAACATACTCAATATTGCTCGAGAATATGATAAATCCTCTACTTGTTCGATCGCCCTCAATACTTCTTCCTCGACCATAGATGTTAAATTAAGTCCTTCTACTTTTTATAGCAAGCCACAATTGGACAACTTTGCATACAATTTATGTTTTCAAAGGTTTTTCTATAGTTTCTTAATATGTGATTTTCTTTCTCCTAGAAATTTTATTCCAAAGATCATTATGTATTCCAAGAAAAGAACTACAAATTTTCTAGGTAAATCCTGAAAAGGTTGTTCACCAATCATTTATATATCCACCATAATACAAGTCTCAATCGTATTTATCACCCCAAAGGAAGAATTAAGTTTCATAAAATGTACTAAATTCTATAGTATGCTTGCTTATTTAGGGATTGCATTATTTACTAACTATTTTCTTGCAAATTATGACCACTGTTTTTTTTGTTTTGTTTTTCTTCATTCCATGGTTATTTTTGGGACAGTTCTTTATTGTAAGATTTCACCCACATACTTAACATTGAAATTTTGGATTTTTTTCCATTGGAAGTTGCTTAAAAAAACACATATTAATGTACTTGATTGCTTAAAAAAACACATATTAATGTACTTGAAGGCTGCATACATATCACATGCTAACTTTAGCATAGGTGCAAGATTTGGAGGACATTTATTTTACCAAATTTGCCAAGGACTTGCACCCAACTTCATCTTTTTTTAATATGTCATTCTAATGAGATAAATCATAATTAGAAAAAAATATTATTGAACATCATAATAATACATCAAGATCATCAATTAACAAAGATTCAATTGACAATATTTTTATCTTTTTAATATATCTATTTTTAGGAAGAAACATTTTATTAAAATAAAATTTATCTGACTTCTTACTACATAATGCCTACTTGTTACTTTATCCAACTTTTATTGAATTGTTAAAGGGTTCACATCTTAATTTTTCTTGGTTCTCTATTTTATAGGTTGGATATGGCTATTTGTGTTTATAGTACATGGCCAAGTATTTGCAGGATTTTATGGATTTTGTGTTAAAGTATTTCATATACAATATTGAAGCTAAGATTTATTTAGTGCTTCTACTTAAACATTGGCTTCCAAGTTAGAATCAAAGGCTAAAGCAAGAAATGTTTGCAATGTTGATTTATAAAACACTTTGGTAGAGAACAAACCTTAACTTTTTAAGAGGACAAAATAAGAAATGTTTGCAATGTTGATTTATAAAAACACTTTGGTAGAGAACCAACCTTAACTTTTAATATGGACAAAATAATTCTATGCATAGAAATGGTTGGTGAGAAAGGATTGAGGGATACCAATGCATCCCTAATATTAAAATAGAAAGGACACATGAGTGAAATGAATGACGATATGGTCATTAGGTCTTGCAGGGATGTTATCCATTCAAATCGTTTTGGTTTCATGACATTGATGTTAAGGGTATATCAAATACATGTTATAAATTTGAGAGAGCTATTTTGAAGACATCAACATTGATCTCAAAGGTCGGTAAGATTATACTTTTATAGTTGGTTGAGTTCAAAATTTAATATTAAATATTGCAAAGTGGGAAAAATATGTGCTATGTTACATAAACCACCAAATGGTAAGAAATCATTCCATATTCAAGTGGTCGAAGCCACAACTTCCCATATATTGAAAGCCATCTAAGTGTTGGTGTGTGTGCATAAAAGTTACATCCTTTGTAAGGGACTCATGATTGGATAATTAGCATAATAGGTATATTTGTTCAAAGGAATCCCCTATCAAAGTCCATATTTTGGATACTAATACAATATAGGCTATGGATATAATTCATAGTTGTGCATTTTTCTAAACTAGAGATAGCGTGATCTAGAGGCTACATAATATTGGATACTAATACAATATAGGCTATGGATATAATTCATAGTTGTGCATTTTTCTAAACTAGAGATAGCGTGATCTAGAGGCTACATAATAGTATTTCCTTATACAATGGTAGTCATAGTTATACAGATTTAAGGAGACCATTAACATAATAGTATTAGTTATACAGATTTAAGGAGACCATTAACAATAGACATGGTAAATGATATTTCTATAGGAATTTCTATCATAATAAAATATACCATGTCTCAACTTATAGTTGCAATTATGGCTCAGAACTAATAGTTTTTCAAGAGTTGGTGGTGTTTATGTGGGTATTAGTTTTGGTTTTATTTTTTTAGTAAATTGAATTATTGAAAATGGGCATTAGTTTATTAGTTAAAGCTAGTAAGGGACACAAAATTTACATAGTTTTCTACTTTAAACTTTGGTGGATAGATGTTGATGAAGCATTTGGAATATATATATATAAGTGATAAACAAATTACAAAATTATGCTCTTTAAACTATGGTGGATGGTTGTTGATGAAGTGCTTGATATTTAGTTTTGTATATATATTATATTATTGAAAAATTATGAGCGTTGACTTTTCTATGTTTTACTTAAGTTAAAAAGTTGTAGTAAAGTTTAATGTGTTTTAGTGTAACTTTCCAAAAACAAAAACAACAAATTGGTAGCGAAAATGTTGCACATACCATTTTTTTTTAGTATTTTATTGCTATGACATAATAATAAGTGAATGTCTTCTATCTAATATGGATAAGTCCTTTTGAGAATGCTCCCATGCTTCTCAACTAAGTTGTAAAATAAGACGTTTGAGTTCTATTATGGTTGTGTATAAATTTATAATGTTTTTTTTATAAGTAATCCGAGCAACTTATATTAGCATATAAGAGTGTACAGAAAGGCATGTTGTTGGCCTATCACTTGGGAAACCAGACCAACAACAGTGCAAGAGTTTATCAACTTTAACATAAGAGAAATGTATGAAAGTGCTTGAGAAACTACTACTATTGTAGCTAAGACTAAAAGTAAGTCTGAAACATTGGCTATATGACTGACTTTGATCAAAAGACTGGTTCAAAATTAACAAAAGAGTAGCTATCATAAAAATCAAGAGTGGGAGGGCCCAACCTCCTGATGCACCTAATTGGCAGGCACTGTTGTTGTTTCCAGATCCAAGCCGTCGAGTTGCTTGTCCAGGAGGTTGATCTTGGTGTCCAGCTGCCTGAGTTGAACTTGAATTTCGTCCATCTAGAGGGCGAGCTCCTCCTTCTCATCCTTCATGTCTACCAAAGCCTGACCGAAGACCAGCTTCATCTGCCAGTAGAGTTCGATGGTCTGGAAATAATGGGACTCTTTGGCCTGAACCCCCCCCACATCCAAAATCCATGAACTGACTTATGCGCGGATTTCATCATTAGTCATGAATCGACACAGGACTCGAACACTAGCCTCGACCAGGTCAATATATGTTTGGATGTCTAGAGGGGTATAGGCTATGTATTCTTAAGCAGCGTGCTCCACAACTGCAATGAGGCGAGAACCCGCATGGCGTCTGGTCAAGGAGGGGTTTCCTCTCCCGTGACCATGTCTAGACTTGCCGCCTCGAGGCATCGTGGATGCAGGTGCGAAGGGAGTTACAGGATGAAAGGTGGTGGGGATTGAGGAAATGCAACACAAAATGCAGGGACGAGACCCAAAGAGCGTGATAAATGCAAGAATACCAACACTGAGATCCCGAGCTTTGAGGGGTGGTGACAACTATAAATGCTTTGTGCCTTGCAAGCTGGGATGAAAACCGAGAAATTTCCATTCTGAAAATGGTTGTGAGGTTTCTTGAATATGATTTCCAGATCCATTATGGTGGCATTTGGGCGAACAAAAATGAAGTGCAACCAAGGTACCAACGCCGAAAGCAAAATGATCAACACAACTAGGTGAGGTGATTGTTCCCAGGTAGGAGAAGACTGAACTCATGGGAGGTGGTTGTGCCGAGCTCGTGCCATGATATAGGTACAGGTGGGGGGACACGTGGTCACAATGGTCGGTTGAGGCGATGCGTGTCAACTAGCCTCGGGGGGGCCTAAGGCCAGTTGCTTCCCGACCACCCAATCTGGAGGTATAAAGTTATAATATTATTAGAAAATAATTTTTTTCATAATTTCGTATTTGATTTAAAAGGGAAAAAATGGTGACCATATTTTACTTTTAACGTCATTTGTTTCTTTATCGAAAAAATATATTATGTTCTTAAAGATGATCCAACACCTTATGTGGAAGTATTTTTCATTGCAAAATCTTTACAAGAGGAATTTAAATATCTAAACAAACAATGAAAATCCATTGACATATGAACTCCAACAAAAAAAAACAACAATGAAGAAGTAAATAATTTAAAACTTTTGAAAAAAAAAAGGTTTCCAATATATAATTGAAAAATGAGGTAAAATTGAAAATGTATTATCTAAGCTACACATTTAGTTTTGAAAGTATTAAAGAAAGCATAGATGATTGACCATTATAATTGTTACATTCATTGTGCATGGCAATTTTATGATCAAATTGATGCCTCTATCACAATACTTTCCATGTTTTTCAAGTTTACCTACTCATAAAAATCACACGATGCAAAAATTACATGGTTGCATGAAAAATGGTAGTGTCCTTCAATTTGCAAATTTAAATGAAGAAAGCAAATATTACCTTCTCCATTTATGAGGTTGTGCATAAAAAATACCATGAGAAAATGCCATACTATCAATAAATAATATTGACATTACAAAAAAATGGTGATAGTCTTCTATAAAGGAGTTAAAGAAAAACCCATTTAGTAATTTTTAAAGAATACAAAAAATTCAAATATGATATACTTATTTTATTCAAACATTTATGTGCATCTAAGATGTGATCTCTATTAAACTTTGATAAAGCAAAGCTTAAATGGATTTTTTTTATTGTTATCTTCTTCCAATAAAAGAGTGACAAATATTTATTTGATTATTTAATATATTTGCTATTAAAATTTTAATGTAGTTATTTAATCAAAGTTTTAACATTTAATGTTTTTTTTTGACTTTTTTTGACTTTATTTTTTTATCATTTTGTTAATTTTAAATGTTGTATTTGAGAATCACAAAATTATTGTAAAAATTGTTAACACCTTTACAAAACTGGGTATCTTTGTACAAAGTTGACACAAGTTGTGATCATTGTATAAAATTATACAACTTTGTACTAGGTTTAGTTGTAATTATGATGTACATACCACTTCCATAGTGAAATTTTATAAATGCATGTATAAAAATATCCTTAATTGATATGGATCAATTCATTCCTTGAATTGCACCACAAAAATAAGACATCATTTCACAACTTTTTATGGCCGTCATTTTATTTCCGGTATGTTTAATTTATCTTGCAAAATCTTCCCTTTTTTTTCTAATTTTTATTCATCTCATAATGAAAATGACATTCTTCATGTGTTTGAGGAACTTTACAAATAAAAAGAAAGGCATAAAAATAATATCATAATGTTTGTTGATTCCAGATATCACAATTATCCAAAAACTTGCAAATTTTTCCTTATGTCTTCCATAGAAACGATTCCAAATTATATATTTATTTTGATTGTTGGTTGTTTATAATTGTAATTCTTTTATCTTATTCACATTTGTTTTTGTTTGTTAGTTTGTTCGTAACCTGCGGGACTAGCCTGTGGCTGAGAAACCGCGATTCAGGGGAATATAAACCGTCAAAATTACCCAGGGATCGCACCCGGCTTGAGCCACACCAACCCTTAACATGGTTGGATTTTTTGTCCCCACAAGTTTCGAACCGGTGACTTTAACATCAAGGAATGCCTTAACAACACACTCCATCACCGACTGTCCTACACCTCAAGAACTAGTATCTTATTCACATTAAAAAATGCTTCATGTTCTCATTTTTAATATTACATGTACCCTACACTTCATTTTTCTTGTCTTTATTGTACATTTTATTAAAATGAGTTTGTGCCATTGACCAAAGAGGTTTATTGTTAACATTGATAACTTGAACATAATGTTAAATTGAATGAATGGATATGATGTTTGTGTTTTATGATTGAATATTATAATTTTTTTGGTAATTAAGGACAACATAAAAAAAAACATAACTCCATATATGACTTAGCAATGGAGTGTTTCTATAATGCAATGACTTAATTTTAGTAATCTTGAATAACACAAATAGAAAACATAACTCCATAGGTCACTTACACTAAAGTGTTTCTATAACATATTAACTTATCTCTTTAAGAAAATTAAGAATAACACATAAGAAGGAGACATGACTCCATAACACTTTCCACTATTATTTTTAACCCATCTACCCTTTCATTATAAAGGAGTGAACTTATCACTTTATATATTTATATTTATATTTATTTTTATTGAATTCATCTATACTCTCAAGATTCTATCTTAAATAATAACAAGGGTTGCATGGCAACTTACTTCCTGCCAAGTAATGAACTAAGTTGCCATGTTGGATACGTCCACTCGTTCATTGCCTTTGTTAGAGGGCTCATGGCCACAAAACTAAGGTGTTAAAATATGGTTTGCAACAATTGTATACATGTCATTCAAACTTCCATCTAAATCCCATGTGATGAGGTCACTCCACCTTTCCTTCCAATCTTCTTGACTAAACTGTGTGTTATGAGGTTATTGGATCAAGGATGAAAGGGCTTGAGAATATCATTCAACATCTACTGGACTTTGGTTCTAAATCCATCCCTTACCGTCTAATATTGTATATTTGTTTCAAGTTCGTATGGAAGAAATGTACTTGAGATCTTCCTTTAATACTACCAAGAACTTTACAAAAGACTATCTCATTCAACTCATAAAATTGCGCTATTTGTAGCACACATTTAACACCCTCTTAAATCATCATACAAAGCAAGTCAAAACAACAATTTTGTAATGCCTTCACGAAATCCGTATTTAGGTATATTCAGATGCCATTTAAGACAACCTTAACGTGAATGAGTGGTGTCTGAATCCTCACCAAGTTGACCGCTAAAAGATGGATCGTATCATTTTGACTGTAATTGACAGCTAAACTCGGGTCCGTGTTATTTATTTGGCAGATCTCCAAATTATCTGGTCCTTATAGCGCTTTAAAAAATGGTGAAAAGAAAGAATTTAGTTCACCGACGCGATGGTTTTTCTCGTCTTCGACATGTGAGTACGGATTCAGATGTTCTTTTCATTTCATAAGAGCAAAGAACACTTAGAACAAGGAGCACTATTCCATACATTCAAATCTTGGAGTGGGAAAAACATGATAGTCATATTTTTATTGGTCAAGAATAGTGCGTAAGATGACAAAAAAAAACATCGTAAAAATAAGTAGCGATGGAAAAAAATAATGCAGATGATGACAAAGTTTGTACACAACTTTTTCCTTTAAACATATCAAATTTAGCTAACTAAAAGCTAAATAAATACATACCATTATCACTTTCATACCAAAGTTCAGTGATTGATTCATTTAGCGGTGATCCCTACATGATAGGCTAATCCTTGTGGTTTGAACGTTATATCTCAACAATAACCATAGAGGCATAAACGAAGGACACAATAGGTTGAGTAAACGTAGGCTGAGAGCGTTTCAGTCCTGCAATGACAACCCACTTTCCAAAGGTTTCCCCTTCAGCTATTGTTGCACTGCTTATAGGCGGAGGCTCAAACATATAGAAAACCATATGATGGTTTTCACCCCCAACACAACCGCTAACAAAAATACTGTCACGCCACAATACCCAACAACTAATTGTTCTGAGGGTTTTTGGAAGAGAACCCGTTGCCTCCAAATGTTATCCTTGGAATCATATTCCATCACTCCTCATTGCTTCTGGAACGAATATAGACGCCCGTTGGATTTAGCAATTTCCCCATCCACGACAGTCCACATGTTCTCAAGCGTGCTCCATGCCCCAGTTTTTGGATCATAGATTCCCACAGTCCGCTCCGCATAGTAACCACCAATAACAAAAAACTCATCATTAGCGAAAGCACCACGTCAATTGTTCCTTTCTTGGCTCATAGTAGGAAGAAGCTTTCACTCGTCTTCCTCCACATTGTAAATTTCCACTCATGGCATAACCTTGTAATCATTATCCATTCCTCTAGCGATGTAAATGAGTCCATCCAACCACGTGGACCAAGCGCCGAAGTTTTGAATCGTCGACATGTCATGTCTGCATTGCGGGACTAATTTCGTGCATCATTTATTTTGTATTAAAGAGCTGCCATCACCTCTACATTAAGAGGTTGAATCCATGTACCAATGACAATATAGAAAAATCATTTACAGTTTTTTTTAAATATAAAAATTCAAAAGAACAAAGTTAAACATTAGAAAACACCATAAATTTTTGGTCAACCACAGTCAATCTACAAACTTATTACTATAGTCTCTTGACATGAACTAATAAGTAAATATATGACTAAAGTAAATCAAATTAATAGAATAGTTAGATAACACATATTTCAAGTCACAACTTGTGATATATCTTATAGATAATAACCATAATTTAGACAAAGTCAATAATTATAATATTAATATTATTGATGATGTCAATATAAAAAAAATTCTATCATATCAATCTAGGAATTTATATCCACAAACAACTTGTATATTCAAGGAGTTTTTTTTTTTAATAAAATGCTTCTTTTTAATATTGAATTGATCACAAATATCTAAAATATTTTATAAAATATAACAAGTCAAAAAATATAACACCCACTTAATAAACATTAAAACGATTGACATTAATTCCAAAATAACTTAGAGGTGAAACAAGGATTTTTAGTCCATATCTTTCAAGGACAACATGAGAGTTGTCCTAACTTGCCTTTCCCGGACAAATTTGCAGCTTATAGATAGTGTGTGGGACCAATTTTTTATTTGGTTGTCAATATCAAGAGTAGCACGGGTACAATTTGAGTTTAGTTTATTTTGATTTATTAAGAACTAGAGAAACACCAATTCTATGCACAAGACAATATGTTTGAGGATTTTAATGACAACTTTAGTTTCCATTGGTTGAACTTTATGGAGAATTTGGATGGGTTTGTTATGGTAGTTTTTAATGTATATATTTTCCCAACATGATATGACCTTTCGACATGTATATTCCTTACAACCATTGGGGTTAGTGTGCTAGATATATTTTTGTTGAGACACAATCTAAATTAGTTTAACTCTTTGATGCATATTTCAAGCATTATAATTTCGATGATCGAAAGGGTAATGTCTATCTCATTTTTATTTATGACATGCCTCCTATATTAAAAAAAAAAAAATGGTATTTCCAAAATGTTCATTTCATATTTTGTCAAAAGCATAAGTTAAGTTGTTCGCAAAACATTCCATCGTCTATCCTTTTCACTTATTAACAAGACCAACTGCTTATCAAGTCATGCCGCTCTCCGGCTTGAAATGCAAGCTTCTGCTGATGTTGGGCCTGAGTGTAGAGTTGACAAAATTAATAGCACTGCAGAAGGTGGTATACATGGTCTTCTCAACCTCATCCGACCTTGTGTTCTCTGACTTCCTTTTCTTTGCATCTCTTCCTTCTTGACATGAGAGAACATAGCGTTGTAGGGCTGGGGGATTGGCTGACATGGCAGGGAGAGGTTTGCAAGGAACTGATGTGAATGTTGATTGTATGACGAGGAAGACATGGAAGGATAATTCGCAGAGGTCAATGCTGATCCGGAGGACATGCGACTCGCTAGTTGTGCTTGCACGAATGCCAGTTCGGCCTGCAAACTCACAACCTGTAATAAATTTATTACACATATCTTGAGACGAGATATACCTGCAGAAACAATGTCTGCAAATTTAAAAGAACATTAAAGAATGGGTTTGCAGATGTTATTGATATATACACAGTTTATATGTGTTCTCAAGAAGCAATGAACATTTAAAATTTTCAAAACATCTTATATTGATTTGAGAACTTTTTAAACGCCTATTCCCTGTTATTCTACTTAGGGTTGATCTGGCTCAACTTTTGCATTATAAAACCAATCCATTTGTAATAAAATTATTAGCATATTAACCAAATGTACACTTGAATGTGCCAAGAAGCATTCGTTAGCAAAACATCTACTTGCATTCAGGAATATGTATAACTATAACCCATAAAGACCACGGAGCAATTTAGCAAATGTAAAGCAGCAAATATAATGACAGCATGTCAAGCAAATTATGGAACTAATTGAAGCATTGCTTTGGATTTAAAACAAGGTTTGCAGGCCCAATGAATATAGCCATTAGTAGAGATACATTCCAAAGTTCCACGCCATAAACATTACACTAGTGTTAGACACGCTGATCATTAATCTTCCTTGAAAGAAAATAATTAGATGGAATGCGTGAAGATTTAGACAGTTCTGCAATTATTAGGGACTTTGTCTACATAATGAGAACCCTTTTCTTTGTTGTTCATGGATGCATTGCATCACTCCCTCCAAATAAAAAATGCACAAACTAACTAATACTGAGATTTGACATGAATTGAGAATATAAATAATATAGTTCAGTAGTAATTCCCAACGTTTCCAGAACATCCTGAACAGAAGTTCTATCCAATTAAAAAGAGACTAAATTCTTCCCAACCTTCATGTATAAGTCTACAACAAACAACGTTGATTGTAAGAACTTGAGGACCATTAACAGATTGGATTATTGAAATCTGAAAAGCCCAGGATCTAGAAATTCATAGCAATGATCAGCTTGCACTATATATCCAATCTAAGCTGGAGCACATCTCTAGCCCACTTAAGATGTGATAATTTTCTACTATGCCTCCATAATTGAGTTAGGGCCTGGCAGAAGTGAAGTCTCAGAAAAAAAACCAACATAATATTGTTATCGTGCTACAATGGAGGCAACTGCAAAACCATTAAAACATAATAATATTACAAAGCACATAGGAACTCCCCACTGCTATCAATGTCAAGGTCCGCAAATCTGCAAGTAAATTATTTAAAAACCACTCGTGATTCCAAATTTCAGGAATAGTAATTAGTTGTTGTGGGAACAATAACAACAACAAACATTGCAACACAATTAACATTGAGATTTTTTGAGCAGAAAAATTTGAAATCAGTGTTGTGAAAGCCTACAAAACAGGGGTATGTGCTGAACAGTAAAGTCAACCTTATCAAGATCTGAGCCAAAAATCCTTAATAGGAGGTGACGGCATTACATGAAAGCCCTTGGAATTCCCTCCGAAGCATGTTTCTTGCAGCAATTCCAACAATTAAACAATGAAAATAAAACACAGTTAGCTACCTCTTGAATGGGCTTAGTAGCCTCTGGAAGCTTCTCCTCTTGCATAGAGCCTAAATCTTGGGGTCTGGGTCAATCCGAGGCCCTTTTTGGATCTCTGGCATTTTTAGGGACGACTGAATCATCACAATACATCTGAGCCAGAGCATCTAGCTAGTGACATGCTGTGGTCTTAGGGCATTTGATTTCCTTGTCGTAATCAACGCATTCTTGCTCTCTTTTCCGCTTATTTTCTTTGTTGATTTTGGGATCAGAGGGGCACTTGTCTTCTTCCTTGGAGCAACCATTATCGCCCATGCCTTCGACTTCATCTTCCTCGATGGAATCCTGAACATACAGCTGCTTAAAATTGCGAAGAGAGATGGAGGGCTTGGGGATGGGCCATCGCCTAGTAGTGTCGGGAACCTTCAGATCCAATCGGATGAGAACAAGAGAAACCTTCAGATCCAAAGTCTGCACACATCTCGAGCCCATAACTTAGATTCGTATTAGCTCAAGCCATGTGATTTTGGAAACGTGGACATGATTGATTAGTTCAAATCGTATGGAAAAGTACAGGAGTTAAGCGTGGTAGTTGGAAGAAGTGTTTTAAACATTATTTAAAGCATGGAAAGAAGTGAAGCTGGCAATAACACTTCAAACCTATGAGCCAATAAAATTGTAACAAATTTATATATATATATATATATGAATACAAACTTACTAAGTTACACATTATAATTTCTGAAAAATTTTAAAGTCAACCATAAACTAATATCAAGTCAATGATGAACTCATTGCTATAGTCTCAGACCTTCCAGTAAAGACTAATAAGGGACACTCTACTATGATAAATAAACTACTTTAATCTTAAGAGGAAAATAATTTATGCACTTGGCCTTCAGGGAGTGGGCTCTCAAAATTCTATCTTAAATAATAAATAATAAGAAACACCTATCTTAAATAATAAATAATAAGGGACACTCTACTATGATAAATAAACTACTTTAATTTTAAGAAGAAAATCATTTATGCACTTGGCCTTCTTCAGGGAGTGGGTTGGGTAGATAATTTCTTTGAAGGGGAGAAAGAAATATAGATTACACGATTTCATTATTTTATTTTAGATGAGTTTGTATTATATAAAAATGGGTCATTAAATTAACGATTTTAAGGGAAACCTAAATCATGACACTTTAGATGGGTGAGGTTAGGGCTCATTCTACTTTGAGTTTAAGGATGAGAAAGTAACTTAGGTCTTGCTTCTTTCAAATATCGTCGTCTTTCACCAACATAATTAAGTTGATAATGGAAAATACTATACTTTCTTGCTTGTTTTTTCCTACCTTATCCTACTATTAACTAGTAAGGCATGTTGGACTCCCTCATGCCATGAACTTATTCCAAATTAAATGCCAATAACTAGATATTTATATTGAATATTGGTTGTTTATAATTTTTTGTTTCCATAAAATGATTTATTTTGTCATTTTTAATATTGTGTGTTTTAATTTATTCATTTTCTTATTTTTATTATATATGATATATGGTCAAAGATGATAGTCATGAACACTAATAAGTAAAGATGATTCTTATTACCACTAATAAATTGAACGTTAATTAAATTAATTGTATATAAAATTTTATATTTCCTATTATTATTGTGTCTATATAAAAAAAACATGACATAACATTTAATTTATTTTAATAAATAAATTTGTTTTAATTAATATTTTTATTAAATCTTATAATAAAATATTCATAACCTTTTAACTATGAAAAATCTAATAAAAATCTCTTTATTTTAATTAATAATTTTTTTAAAATATGTTATAATAAAATATACATAACCTTTTAACTATGAAAAATCTAAGCCCATATTTTTCATCACTCTTCCCTAATGGTTTCATCTATTATTTAATATTTTACATAAACATTATGTGACAAATTATATTATTTTTGAAACCACATATAAGTTGGGTTGGTTTTAAGACATCATCAAGAGTGAAACATACTTATGATTTTGGATGAAGCTTTCATCATGTTATTGTTGTCAATAAGGTGCAGAGAAGCATTGTAATTATTCTCATGGTCAGTTAGTAGTTCGTGGTATAGAAATAATTTTTTCTTATATTTCCATGTATTAAGAGTTTTGGGTGGGGAAGTTTGTATTTTGTTAACACTTTGCTGATTTTCTTTCTTTTCTTTGATGTTTTAAATAGAGGATGATATTAACCTAATAACATGGTCGTAACATTCTATGATTTGGTGAGAATAAATTCCATAATCTCCCTGAATATTACGTTTTAGTGGAAAAATCAATTCAACTAAATTATTTCTTAAACTATAACTATTACAATTATACTTATCACCAAATATATTTTTAGTAATATTTTATGTTTTAAAATATGTTTATATATATATATATGAAATTACTTTCATGAATACAAATTCAAATTCAAAGCTTATTTATTTTTTGATGTTTGTGTTGTGATTTAAGACAAATACCTACATTTGGAAATATTTAGGGTTTAGTCCTTTTTATAACAAGTAATTTGAAATGTAATTTGAACTGTATCTTAAGGAGAAGATTATGTATGACATGAAACGCAAACTTATTACTCTTATTAAGATAATGAAAGACTTAGAAGTCTAATATCATAAAAAATTAGAACTCATCATTTTAAGAGCACGTATAAGTTGTATAGTAGTTAGTCCTTGTGTTACCCAATCATCTAGTTCTTGGTTGGTAAAAGTATTTGGTGTTGTAGTGAAGAACAAGACCATTACTAATGCAATTCTTATCAATGTAAAGTGAACTTAATTAAGTGAAAGAAAAATAAAAAACGCTCAAACAAATCTTACTTTCTATTAAGTGGATGCAAAAGAAAAAACATAAAAAATAATGTTTCAAGTTGGCTTAGTGATTCAATGTTGATGTGAAGGTCCGCTTCATCAACATTTCAATCCTTGATTTGCTCAAAAAATCAATCTTCTTTGCCCCAATCAATCTACTTACTTTGTTAGTTGGAACTCTATTGCAAGGCTGCAACTCTATTACTTTCATCATTCAGGATTATTATGTTTGCTTTGCTAATGCTTAGAAAACCAATTTGATTTTCCCTGATCAATCTACTTGCTTTGTTAGTTGGAATGCTATTATTTTCATTATTCCTGATTAATATGTTTGTTTTGATAGTTGCAACTTTATTGCCGACCTAGAACTATATTATTTTCATCATTCAATCAATACAATAAAATCAATCCATCAACCAATAACAATGCACAAGAACAAAACACACGATACTCGAAATGTAGTTATTATAAAACTAAAATTTAGTGCACAACAATTAGTGTTCAATAAGAGAAAGCGAGACCACTATTTAACTTGCGGGGAGGGAGACTATGTTCAAGTCGCCTTTATTAGTCCTTGCCCTTAGAGCTGCAGGGACTTATAGTAATCGATTTTTCATTTTTACGTTATTATGGCACAAAAAGCAATCACTTTAACTAAAGTTTTTAAAATTTGATGCAAATTTCAGAGTTTCATTTGGTTTTTAGGCTAAAGTTTCAAGTTTGAAACCTTATTTGGCCTCTTCCCGAGGCATAACCTGAACATATCTTAGCTTAAAATGACATTCAATTACATATTATGTTTGTAATATTCCTGAAGTCAAGTAATGCTAGGCCTAATTCTAGCATTAGGTCTTCGCATCAAATGTTAAATGGTTTTTCCATCTTAAAATTTGGAATGCCCTTGAGCCGCTTTGTCACATGCTACCTAACTGTCGACATGTTTTCCATCTGTTGTTCCCATGTGCTCCACCTTGTTTTCTTGCTCCCATGTGTTCCACCTTGTTTTCCTACAAGTACCCATGTGTTTCTTCAAGCTCTATGTCACCTCCGGAGTCACGCTCGATGTCGCCTCCTCCTACTCGGGAGACAATCACTTGCAAACCAAGTTGTTCCATATCTCTCTGTTCGCCTCAAAGGTCATCCCAATTTGTTTCAAGGGCTACAGGAGCAACCTAGCTCAAGCAAGACACAATAAGAGAGGGCTTCAGGAGCAACCTGGCTCGGGCAAGCATCAACAAGAGGACTGAGTCGCCCGACTCTGCTCCCCCTATTTCTTGCAAGATCGAAAAGAGCTGAGTTATTTCATTATAGAACAGGTAAAATTAATTCTTAGTCCCTATAGTTTTAGACATTCAGTGTGAAAATGAAAATAGTAATTTCTAGACTCAAATAATTTGAATGTAGGAAATACCTGAAAATCCAAATTCTAAGCCCGAATGCAATAATCTCTTTTTATCTTTGTATATGGGAAGAATGGTGACTTTTGTGTCCGTCCAGTGACTTCCATGTTGGACTCTTTCGCGTTCAATGGGGGTGCTTCTTCTGCGCCTTCCTCCTACACCTCTTCTTCTTCCTGTTGTTGGACTGGTGAGGCG
>SNQJ01S0159795.1:0-11488 GCA_010110895.2 Picea sitchensis
AAGGTTTTTCGAAGATAGCAAATCCGATCACGGAATTGCAAAAAAAGAACAAGAATTTCGTATGGACTAAGAAATGCACAGAAGCATTTCAAAGGCTCGAGGATTTTTTAATGACAACGTCGATACTGAAGGTCCCTGACATGGACAAATATTTCTTGGTATGCACAGATGCATCCAAGGAAGGTTTAGGCAGAGTTTTGATGCAAGACGGTCGAGTGATCACTTACATTTCAAGGAAATTGAGAAAGCATGAGGAAAACTACGCAATGCATGACTTGGAGTTATATATGCCTTGAGAGTTTGGAAACATTATCTAATTGGATAAAAATTTGATAGATCAATGTGGATTGCAGCATATATTTACGCAGAGTGACTTGAACGCACGATAAAGGCGTTGGTCAAAATTACTCAGAAAATACGACTTTGAATTAATTACATGAAAGGAACGATGAACAGAGTGGCAGATGCACTGAGTCAAAGGCCACACATATTCTCGGTAATACCTCTTAAGACGAATCTTCAAGAAAAGATTCTAACTTTATAGATAGACGATGACTGGTACAAAGAAGTTAAGGATAATATTGGACAAAATATCATGATGGTACCGAAGTATGAAGGTTATTCATTAGATAATGACAAATTTTTGAAATATAATGGCAGAATATACATACCTCCTAACATTGAATTAAGAAGTTTGATCTTAAATGAAGCTCATCGATCAATTTACATGGCTCATCCAGGAGTCATGAAGATGAAGGTAGACCTTAAGCCTTTATTCTTCTGGAAAGGAATGAAAGCGGACATAGTTAGTTATGAGGCGAGATGTCTAGAATGTCAGTAGGTGAAGGATGAACATAGACATCCAACAATACTGTTACAACCACACATTATTCCCGAATCGAAATGGGAGGTCATTTCGATGGATTTTATTGTTGGATTGATCCGGATTTTATGAGCAGAACGAAATGAATACAGATTATTAATAGGTGCTTAACAAAAAATAACAGAGATACAGTAAAAAAAAATTTCTATTCAATAACGAAATAAGTTGAAACTGTAAAATGCAGCGAAAACAAGCTTGCTAGAATGGTGGTGGCTTATCTCTGAGAAGAGATGTGACGACGGTGTGCATTCACAAGAAGAAGGTTACAATGAGGCTCTGAAGGCCTTTTTACAATAATCAAGAATGCACAAAACCCTAGACATCCAAAAACCTAACCCTAGGAGATGAAGCGCCAAAAGTCATGTGGGCCCTGTTTGGGTAAGTTAGTACATCAACTTCCCGGGGTCGTAACTTTTGCATACGATCTTTGTTTTAAGCGTGTGATAGCCCGTTGGAAAGGTATCATCGAGGAGATTAATTTTGGGGGCTCAATAATTTCTTCATATGTAATTGAGAATCTATATCCCTAAAAACCTTCATTTGGGCCCTCAAAATGGCCCTGAAAGTTAAAACTGCTAAAAATAGTAAATTGCCAAAATTGTCAGAAAACTGTTTTGATCCAGCTGGAAAAGGTGGGTGGCCACCGATATCCATCTGGGTCATGGATTTCCACCAACGGAAAGGAATCATGATTCGATTTTTTTGGTAGTTGACACTCTAATGAAGAGTGCACACTTTATTCCAGTGCGTACGACGTATCAGGAACCAAACATAGCTAGAGTATTTGTCAGGGAGATTGTGAGATTACATGGTGTACCAAGATGAATCATATCTGATCGAGGATCGATGTTTATAGGACGGTTTTGGACCAGTTTCCAAGAGGCTTTGGGAATGCAACTGAACCTTAGTACAATATATCACCCAGAGACAGATAGAAAAACAGAAAGAATGAACCATATTTTGGAGGATATGTTGTGTATGTATGTTATGGATCAACAGAAATGTTGGGAAGACTTCTTGCCATCTGTAGAGTTTTCTTACAACAATAGTTACCAGAGTACAACTAAGATGGCACCATTTGAGTTTCTTTACAGGCGACCATGTCGGGCGTCGTTGACTTGGGAGTTGCCCTCCTTCCCTTTGTAGCTTCCATACTATGTCTCGTGTCCAACCCATTCTCTCTTGATTCTCCAATGTCATGTGATTACCAATGATAGCGAGATCGAAGCTACAGAGGCAGTTCTCTTTCCCATCAAACCTAAGTTGTTGTTGCTCAGGTAGCCAAAACTTATGAAGCCTACACTTCACAAGAGGTTCAAGCTGAATTAAATCTAGTTGAAGTGGAAGCTCAGGTTCTTTGGCACTTCATTGATAATGAGGCAATCGACGAGAACAGCTTTTCATGGGTACCTTATCCAAGTTCTTATTGTGCCAAGGATACCCTCTACTAAAAAATAGTGGACATTTACTAGATACTCAAGACTCTCAAGGGTAAAGTTCTTGTGGAAAGGAAGGAGGCCCACTAGGAAACGCTCTTACATATGAATGATGTTCAAAGGAAATTGTTGAAAATGGACCATAAGATAAATGGGATTGTAGGAAAAGATGAAGGAATGGAAATATTCATCATGGGGCATCCCCATAAACAAGTGCCTCCTTCGATGGAGTTCTTTGGTCTGCCCATCTAAATTTGCATGCTCTCTTAACTAGTTTTTTGTTTTATCATTTTCATAGGTTTGGAGGCACTTTCCCCACCTCTCATTAGCTATCGTGATAACTTTAGATATCTTTCAGGAATCTATAGTTGTTACACCTCAAAATTACTCACTTCGATACTGTCGCAAGTGTCGCCACTACAAGTGTTGTAAGTGTCGCATCTTGTCTGCAAGTGTCACATCTTGACTACAAGTGTTGCAAGTGTCACAAAAATCATACTGCCATCTTTCCCATGTCGTGCCTCTAACGACATCACAAAGACACTTAAGACACCCAAAAGACTAGTTTAGAAGAAGAGAAGTCACTTGACAGGGAGTACAAACCTTTTGCCATGGAAAAAATACTCAAAAACTTAATTTTGGAGAGGAGCGCTTCCCTACCCACTGTTAGGGAGTGTTGGCACTCCCTGAGCCTCTTTTGGGGAGTTCTTGAGCACTCTGTACACCCTTTTTGGGGGAGCGCTACCCTTTTTTTAGCAAATTCTGGGTTTGTTGAGGCAAATAAGGGAAGAATCCCTCAATTCCTAAAGGTAGTTGGATTCGAATAGATGGTCAAGGCATGATCTTAGGGGAGATCCTCAACTGAAGGAGAGGAATCATCAACTCATCCCAAAGATATCTCAAGTGGTTGGACCTCTCCAAGGTTATATAAAGAGGCCTTCTCATGGTGAAAGGTACATGGAGAGAGACTAGAGATTAATACCAAACTTATGATTCTGTAAGTGGTATGAACAATGGAGATTGAGAATTACATCAAACTTATGATCTCATGAGTGAGATGTCATCAAAGAAATCAGTGGAGATCATTTGAGAAAAGGAGTTGGACAAGGAGAAATGGAAGAAGTCGTTGCACCTTCATTCAAAGGATTGTAAGTACTTTTACTTGTTCTCATTAATATAATCAATGCTTGGCTTGTTTCTTTCAAAATTATGCTTGTTCCATATGATTTTGTCTATAGTAGGTGGATCTATAATTGAGCTAATATCAGTAGAGTAGGAATATTGTATCTTTGTTTGTCCTACAGGACCTATCAGGGAGCTTAGGATCGAAGCTTAGCCAGGACTTTGCAAGGACAAACCTCGCTAATAAGGTACATATCTTTCTCCTTATCTTTCATTTATTAGCTTGATTAGATCTAAAAGGAAGTCAGTGTCCATGTTAAGAACTTTTTTGTCTTGTCCTTAGGAGTCTAGAGACCAAGAGGGAATCCACTTGTCCACAGGGGCATTCACCTTCAACAATAGCACTAGCTTTGTCTTCAGAAAATGTAATTTACTATTTTTTCCTCTCTTAAGATCCATAGGACAACACAAATTGCTCCTATGTTGCTAGTCTAGTCTCCCCAGTGGAAAACCAACAATTCATTTTTGTAAATTTCTTTGTTTTTAGTAATAGAATGATGCATGGATAGTTTACAAAAAAAAATTCAAAGTTTTTCAAATCATGATTATCATATATGCAACAATTTTCTACAGAACCTCTATAGATGTTGTTTTACAATAGTTGTACATATTATTCATGATGAACAAAGGCATATAGGAACATCCTGGGTGATCATTAAATATATTTGTATATTTAATCCAAAAATAAATTTAGTGCCTACATGAAAAATTAAACCAACTTTTTTTGTAGCATTTTTTTCATAAATACGTTAAAAACATAGTTGGGATAGTCTCTTTTTAGGGGACCAAATGAAGGAACAATTAAAACTTGTTTCTAAATGGAATATCCCTTGGAATATATTTTACAATATAATTTGAATCACTTCATTTCAATATCGTATGAAAAATTTAAGCTCAAATTAGTAACTACTTGTCCAAAAATTTGCATTGTCACCATTTTGCATTATGACTATTCAACAACATATTTGGCACATCAAATCATTTCATATTTAAAACCAATTTATGGTGGAGATATATAAATGAATCTACTTTTATATCCCACTGAAATCATGTCAATTTGACATAACATGAAAAATTTGTTCTCAAAAAAGTGATTGTTGGTCTATGTTGGAAATCAAAAACATCTATGGCATGCAGGTTATTCATCAACATATTTATTATATCAATTCTTCATATATTCAAAACCTATTTATATTGGAGATATATACATAAATTTAATTTCATATCCAACTGGAATCGCATCAATCTGAAACTGGATGAAAAATTTACACTGAAATTAGTCACATGTCCTAAATTATGCACTGCTAAACAAATTGCATCCTAGATTGTTATCAACTTATTTGCTATATCAATTATTATTCTTTTCCAAACCTATTTATATGAAGAATAAATAAATGAATCTACTTTCATCTCCCATAAGAATCATGTCAATTTGATATCCTAAGAAAATACAAAAATACAAAAAACAACTCTGTTATGCAAGTGGTTTCTCAATAGATTTGGCATATCGATCCAAGGAATTTAAAAAAAAAAATTCTATTGGAATTATTCCTATGAATGTATTTTGTTATGGATTTGGAATCATTCCAATCAGACATCAATTGAAAATTTTATGACTAAAACATTGTTGAATAGTCTAAGTTGGCCACCTCTCCTCAACATGTTGAAAATGAAAGTTACTTTATGTATCTTTTTTTTCTGCACTATTTGCAATTGTTTTTGGAAGAATAAAGTTTGGACACCTCTCTTCTTCCATGATCTCACATTTTATTGCAGACAAGTGCTACGTTTTTTTGCAGATCACAAAAAGATAAAAAAATATCAACCATCGATGAAGGAGTGATTTTTGAAGACTAGACATTTAAGAAAATGAAAGTGAAAAATCACATGATGATGAGAACTTGTTATTGCATTATCAATCACTTCCACACTGATTATGGATCTACATACTCATTGGTTGGAGGAAATATACAACAAACCTATAGTCGAGTTGTGCATAAGCTGTAGGAAATCTACAGGAAACCTGTAGGTAGACTGTGCATAAGTTGTGGAAAATCTACAGGAAAATTGCAGTCAGGTTGTGCACAAGTTGCAAGAAATCTACAGTAAACCTACAATCGGGCTATGTATATGCTACAAGAAATCTATAGGAAACCTACAGCTAGGATGTGGATAAGTTGTAGGAAACTTATTGCGGTGCTTCAGAACCTTCCAAATTGGGGATCTGAAACAAGACCAACAACACCAAGACTATTTTTAAAGTTGTAAAAGGACATTATATAAGGAAAATGAAGAATTCATTGAAGACCAATGCTACAAAGATTAAAAGACAAATACTATAGAAGAGAATATAAGTGCTACAGGAGTACAAATAGAAGTCAAGAGATAGTGCTACTAAAGGAAGAAAGAGAGGTTCAATTCCCAATCCATCCCCTTTCTTCCTTAAAACCATTCGTCCTCATTAATAATCAACAATGTCATTATTCTCTACTACTACACAACCATGGTATGCCAATGAATTTTATTACTCCTTATAAGCTCAAATATTTGTAAAAGAAAATGCATATTGTTTTGTTCATCTTCCATAAATGCCTCCATAACTTCCTTCTCCACCCACCCCTAAGCCACTTGATAATGTAACTCATCTCACTTACATTGTTGAGCTACCTAAGTTATCTTATTTTCCTCCATCAAAATAAAAAAATAAAAATAAAAATAAATTTAATGGTGAAAATATGTTTTAGGCGCCTTCAAACCATGGAATGTTTAAAAACCAGCTTCTAGAGAGCATTCCTAGGGAATAATAATTTTGATTGTGAAAACTCTCTCGGCACAGTTAGACAGATCTTGTTTGAAAACTAGCTTGCTTGAGGACAAGATTTGCAAAAAAGAAAAAGAAAAAGAAAAAATAAATGAATGAATGAATAAAATCAGACAATAAATCTTCTTTTAAGTTTCAGTGGTTCATTGAATAAATATTTTCAAGAGCTTGTTGAAGCCTTATTGTCACCTACTTGCTTCATCTCTTCCATCACACTTCCTTTATATCTAACAGTGTGCTACAAGTTCTACAGTATGTTTTCCATTTTCGGCAGCACTTCATAGATCTGTTATTGCTACAGAGGTAGCAGAAATAAACAAGTTTTAAAAAATATTGATGATGTTACATAAGAACCAACACTAATAAGTTTTTTGGTTGCTACACAAGAACCAACTACACAATTCCATAAATAGGCCGGTTGCGGAAAGTCTACAAACTGACTGTAGGAAATCTACAGGAAATTTGTAGCTAGGCTGCAAGAAATCTACCAGATTTCTGTAAGAACTCTATAAAATATTGCATATCCTTATTTCGTTGTAGAAGCTCTTGCCATGGGAACTTGTGCATGTCATATACTTGTTGCAGATGTCATGATTTCTTAGGTAGGTGCAGGTATGATTTTTCTTTCTAATTTTTTTCAGATTTATTGATGATGATGATGATGATGATGATTAACATCCACTGAGACGAATTGGTCTATCGGACCTTAAGAAGGTGTTGATTCCTACAAAAAATTCTGGCAAACAACATGGAGAAATCACCCGATCAAGGACCCAATTATGCCTATACTCGTTTAGGATGGTGATACTCATCAATATGTGGGTCAAGTTGCCACTAAGGGGATTTGCTCCTTGAAAGGAGACTTTTGTTAAATCTCTTATAACGTACTATGCATAAAAGGAAAGAATTAATATAACTCTATTCTAAAGATACACTATCCTAACTGGGATATAGAAGTAGTTTGTAGTATCTAGTTAGGAGCAAGAAGAATAACATAAACTTGAACATGAGATAAATGTATGTTATCAAGCTAGAGAAACAATTCATATGACTTTATAACAATTAAAACAAATGCAAGTCAGCGTTAAATCATTAATTCGTTACGAATAAAAGACAAATATGCATACTCATGCTCAACATAGAGGATAAATAGAAAATGAATATGAGATAAAAATATGTCGTCCAATTAAGGAAATAGTTCACATAACCATGCAACAATTAAAAATATATATATAATAGTGATCAACTTAGTAAATAGTTACCAAGAAATCACATATATGTATACTCACATTCAAAGGTTAATTAAAAAATCAAAACCAACCATGAAAGATAGCTTATCATGAATTTTAAGTAAAGATAAGTTTGCATGGATGACAATAGTAGATGTTATACAAACTCATCCTCGTCGAGAATGGAATTTGTCAATAAAATGAAGTGTTTTTAATTATACTCAAACCGGATAATAATATCAAATCTGAATACAATTTAAAGATTTCAAAATCTTCCACCAGGTCCTCCAAACTCGAAAATAGTGCACAAGATCAATTCTAGATTTCTAATTCAGCGTACAAATGATTTCAAGAAAGAGATTGTGATAACACAAGCCTCTCATTGCCTCAAACCAACCTTTCGCTCTATTCTTCAAGTCATCCCTACCTCTCTCCCCTATAAGTGTGTATTCATGCTCTTTTTATAGCCATGTGAGTTTGTTTTACTTATCCTTGAGCTTAGGCTTCAAATCCTCTATATCACATACAATCCAAACCATAAGATATTTTAAAACAAAAATGATCTTATAAAATCAATTTTAATAAAATCAAAATCTAATGAATATTTAAAACTAAGTCTAAATAAATAAAAGAACTTAATTAAACTAACACAAAACTTAAATAAAACTACTTTTAAAATAAAAACTAAACAAAATAAAAATAAACTACAACTATACTAATAACACTAAATTAAAAAAAACTAAAATAAAATAAAACAAAACTATGACAAAACTAAAAACAAAAGTAAATTTAAAGTAAAAAACTAAAATGAAGTTAAAACTAAAATACATAAAATAAAATTGAACTAAACTAAAACTAGGAATAGGAATCAAGAATCAAATAATTAAAGTAAAAATGAAGTAATTAAAATTTTTAAACTACCTTCCCTTGATTGTATGATCCTTGCATCTTTTGACAGTGCTTGGTCCTTTATTTTTGTTTTCTCATTGATCGTTTGTGTTGGACTCAACTTCTTCACAAGTTGTTCCCGTCAATCTTGAACTCAAACTGGCAATTTTTCAATGATCAACTGAAACCCTAATCGCTTGGCGCAAACCCTAAGTCCTCATGAGTTCTCTTAGAGTGAATCTATCCTCTATCTCGTATCGTTGATCATATGACCTGTTGCAATATTATTTTCACAATATATTCATCGTTGATCAGATGACATGCTACAATATATTGATTAGAGTGAATTTATCCTCTATCTTGATGTTGTTTGTCCCAATGGAAATAAGAGTTGTCTATTTACATCCGATTCCCCTGCTTCATGTAGAAATTTTCCATCCTGGATAAATTCTCTCCATCTAGTTGGTTCAATTTGACCTATATGCCCCTTAATACAATTCGATTTCACCTTGAGACAATCAATTTTTTCCTTCTGTACCTTATTCACATCTGATAGTCTATGGAACTCTTGATAACATCTTGTCCTCTTTAGCCTTTTTTTTTAAATATATACAACCTTATTATGCTCTTTGTAAATATTGTGTGATTCAATGTATGCTTGTGACATCTAAATTTCATCTTCTTCTGGTAGGCTACTCAAAAGAGGCACATTTTGTTGATTAAGGTTGGTTGTCATTGATGTCAACCCTTGAAGAAAGCCCCGTAGCACAAAGGTTGGGTAATGGACCCAAGATTGTTTGATGTAAAGATGACTCATTATTGTCTTATCATGGTTGATAATAAGTAGAAATGGATGAACTCCAAAGTGTTCCCCTTATGGTGAAAGCCCTCACGGGAAGACACTTTGCAGATTGAGTTATCCTAAAAGTATGGTTAGAGAAACCATGCTTATTTGTGGAATAATGAGATGAAATCCAATGAATTTGTCAGTGAAACTATCCTAGGTGGATAGTTCTTGTCATTCCATTTCCATTGGTATGTGGAACATCACATAAATCCTCACGGTTAGAGAGTTATGGCCATGAGAAGTTGGAGAACCTGGGTTTGGGTAATGGACCCAAGTTTGTTTGATGGATAACGATATGAGTTTTGATATATTTTTAGGTAATACTATTCAATATGGATATTAAATTTCATTCCATTTCTAGTGGTATGTGTAATGTCACATAACTCCTCACGGTTTGAGAGTTATGGCCTTACGAAGTTGGAGGACCCTCATATGTCATCTAGAAGCCCCAAAAGGTCAAAGTAGTCAAAGTGGTTTAAGAGTTTTTAAAGGTAAATAATAAAGTGAAGTGATGAATTCAATATAATTCAAAGTGAATACAAAATAAATTATTTAAATAATAAATTTAATGGAGAAATTAGAAGTGGGTTAACCTTAAAATAAGGAAAGTGGACAAAGTGATCTAGAAGATGTTTTTAAGGAAGCTACTTGGAGAGTATAAATAAGAGGCAAGGCTCTCTCATTTAAAACACACTTGAGCATATTGAATACCTATAGGTGTCTTGGGTAATCATATGATATCTAAGCCAAATTTCTGAGGAAAGTGAAGAAAAGAAGGCTAGAATTCAAGGAAGGATAAATTCTCTCTCTTTTTTTTTCTTTTTTTTTCCTTTTTTTNAAGGAAAGTGGACAAAGTGATCTAGAAGATGTTTTTAAGGAAGCTACTTGGAGAGTATAAATAAGAGGCAAGGCTCTCTCATTTAAAACACACTTGAGAATATTGAATACCTATAGGTGTCTTGGGTAATCATATGATATCTAAGCCAAATTTCTGAGGAAAGTGAAGAAAAGAAGGCTAGAATTCAAGGAAGGATAAATTCTCTCTCTCTCTCTTTTTTTTTTTCCCCAGGTCATCTCACCATTTTCACAATAACTTTTTTTCTAGAATGATTCAGACCTTGAAATTGCTACACCATTGAGGAAACATATCCAAGTATCTATGGTAAACAATACAGCTTGTGGGTCATTTTATTTTTGGAGTTACACTCCGTGGAAAATAGGGTTTGTGGCTAGTCCTGAAACTAGTCAAAAACAGGTGTTTCAGGTAAAAAAGTCATAACTTCTTCATAACATATCAAAATTATGTGAAACCAATTGTGTTGGTTATATTACATTCTTTAGTATTATTTGTAACAGTTTTATATCTATTCAACAAACATTTTTTGCGGGGCACACTCTACAAGGTCGCTCTCTAGAATAAGCCAGAATTCAGCAAGGTATGTCATTTTTGCTATAACTCCTTTTTTGAGAGGTTCCAAGTACTGAAACCTGGAGGAATTTCATAAAATACACTGAATAACATTGTGTATCAATTTCAAATCTTTATTCATTACAGGTACAAAGTTATCATCATTTCAATTTAGGGTTGTTGACTAATCCAAAAACTAGTCATGTGAGAAGTTTGATGAAGATGATAGTCTCTTGTTTTCAAAGTTAAGGAAGTTTTGCAGGTATGTGATCATATACACCAGGTATATTACAGAGTTACAAATCATATTTGGATGATGAAATTGATGAGGACTTTTGGTTAAGGTACATGTTGGGTACATGGTTGAGACAAGCAGTTGATGAGTTGGCACATACATGAGGTGTATAGTTGATGATGTTGGTACATATTGATCAGTCATAGTTGATGATTAGTTGACACATGATTGGTACATACTTGGTACATGGTTGGATTCACTTGTTTATGGTACAGGTTGATTAAAGGTTGTTTGGTACAGGTTGGTGTATGGTTGATGCACTTGTTTATGGTACAAGTTGATTACAGATTGAGGTACAGGTTGATGCATGGTTCAGGTTTATTGGTACAGGTTTACAACGGTATATATCATAGTGATAGTGTGACAGTGGTTCCATCATTCTACTTCTACTTCAGGGTGGTTGGACGGGGCAAGGATAGGTGGTTGTAGTCACCTTCTGGTTGTAGTCGGAGAACATAGGGGGTTGTAGCCTCATTCTAGTTGTAGCCAAAGAATTGGG
>SNQJ01S0159795.1:11498-33441 GCA_010110895.2 Picea sitchensis
TGAGACAAGTAGTTGATGAGTTGGCACATACATGAGGTGTATAGTTGATGATGTTGGTACATATTGATGAGTCATAGTTCATGAGTAGTTGACACATGATTGGTACATACTTGGTACATGGTTGGATGCATTTTTTTATGGTATAGGTTGATTACAGGTTGTTTGGTACAGGTTGGTGCATGGTTGATGCACTTGTTTATGGTACAGGTTGATTACAGGTTGAGGTACAGGTTGATGCATGGTTGATGCATGGTTCAGTTTTATTGGTACAAGTTTATAGTGGTATATCTCACAGCTATAGTGTGACAGTGGTTCCATCATTCTACTTCTACTTCAAGGCGGTTGGACGAGGCAAGGACATGTGTTGTAGCCACCTTTCGGTTGTAGTCGGAGAACATAGGGGGTTGTAGCCTCCTTCTGGTTGTAGCCACAGAATTGGGGAGTTAGAGCTTCCCTCAAGTTGTAGCCTAAGAAACTAGGGGGTTGGAGCCTCCTTCCAGTTGCAGCTAGAAAACAAAGGAAGTTGGTGCTTCCAATGAATGTAATTCTTCAAGACATATAAGAAAAAGCATTATGTGGTTTTCTCCCGCTTTGGGTTTCCACATAAAACACTGGTGTACAGTGTATGTGTATGATTGTTCATTTGTTCATTGCTTATTTACTCTACAGTTATTGGATGATAATGCTACATTGATATAACACTTGGATTATATGGTTAAAAAGGATTAGATTGCTCTATTACTGATTCACCCCCCTCTCAGTAATCCAACACATTTGAGCTCCATGACCATGTATCAATTGATCCTTTTGTGCACCACAAATCACCAATTTGTGACTTTGCCAACTTTTTCCAAGTTGTATTTACCTCTTCGATCTTCTTTCTTGTTATTACACTAGCAGGAGGATCACTTGGAATGAGCAAAAAATCAGGTAGGTCACTCTTATACAGTGCTTTAACCCATTTTTCAGTGAAAAGGTACCATGAGTTGTCTAAGCCAAGAGCCACATAGTAAGATGGATTTACACCATGTTTTCCTACTGAACCACTTAAGTCAACAAATCCATATTTTGCCATAGTGTTTTCTTTATGATGATTGAGACGAGCCTCTCGAGGTCATCCATCGACATATCCTGCATGACCATCTGCAAAGTTTGTGAACTATCAAACACTATATATGAGACAAAAACACAATATTTAGACTACAAGAATTATTCTTAATTTTAAGGGCATTTGAGTTTCAAAACATATTTTCAATTTTACAGGAATTTGTGCCAAGATTTTAACTCTATAAGGCTATGTGTTCCAAAATAATTTTAATATTTTTTTTTATCAGAAGCAAAATGAATGTCAGAGAACACCAAATAGCACCATTACACAAAAAGTTATTAAGTGTTTAATTAAGAAATCCCAAGACAAATTTAGCTAATTTATTGTTATAAGTGAAGTCCTACTTTTCATTAATTTTTTTCTTGATCTTAGGAAAGAACAACAACAATATTTCAAGAAAGGCATGAATCATCGAAGAATGCCACCACTTATGAGAGAAAAATGTATCAACCAAATCCTAAGGGGTAAGAGTTTCGTAAAGAAAAATTGTTTTGCTTAAGGCCATCACCTCATCTCTAGTCTTTAAGGTAAATTCTCTTGAGACATAGACTGAGTTTTATGTAACTAATCTTTTATTGAATTGTTTCAATTTGCCAAAAAGTACAAAGGTAGAAAAATGACATTTATTTTTTAACAAAAGTTTAAGGCTTGTACAAATTGATGCCTAGCGTGAACCGAAAACTATTTATTTTCCAACACACTTTGATAAACACTCTTTCAAGGTGTGGAATGAATTCATATGAGAAAGCTTTGATTGAGTAGATTTTATTCTGTCAAAGAAGGGAAAATTATAAAAATGCATAATTTAAAAAACCAATTAGGGCCTATAAAAATAACCCATTGTGCAAATCCCAAAACTAACAACTCGCTTCCATCCTTTGAAATATACTCTTCTTAGGCATGGATCATTCATCTTAAAATTTGACTTTTAGTTAAATTATTTTGATCTTCCAAAATGCCCAATTAATTCATTAATGCATCGAACATCGAACCTGGATGAGATTGTCGATACATCATGATAATCTAAATTTGAGAAAACAAAAGCATGAAATCATTTTGAGTAAATCCAATTGAGTGTGTGAATGATTAGAAAATAAAAGACTCAAATGGCATACTTCATTAATGTGTGTGACGAAACAACAAGTTTACATGACGCAACAACCCCATCACCAAAATCATAATCATTAGGCTTAGATGTATGCATGAAATTTCATGAATAACTTCACTCCAATA
The DNA here is from genome assembly GCA_010110895.2 of Picea sitchensis. NCBI lineage: Eukaryota > Viridiplantae > Streptophyta > Pinopsida > Pinales > Pinaceae > Picea > Picea sitchensis. Next base: position 13,840 of record SNQJ01S0159795.1, read on the forward strand.
GCATCACGCCACCAAGTCATCATCCCATGAGAGACAAAGCAAAAACATCAATCATAAAGCACTCAAAGCCAAATACTCGAGAAAGGAAACAATCATCAAATCATCCCTTCAAATTGAGCAATACAAAAGCAAATGCAAGTAAAAACAATGATTTTTCAAAAATTTAATGGGGGGGCCTTTATTTTTGCAAAAATTAAGGGGGGTAGTTGAGACCTCAACAAAAGGTAAGAGATTACTTTGATTTCTTTAAAATTGTATTTCTATGCTCAAAAAGCATTGAGAGAAGCATTCCAAGATCACCATAGTTTTGATGACTTAGGAGGTTAGGAAAGTCGGTATTGTGGCAAAAAAAATTAAATTGAGATCTAATATGGGTATATGCAGGGCAATCTAAGAGGAAGTGATTTTCATCTTCTACCCATTCGGTGTCACAAAGATGATTGATTCTTTCATCCCACAGTGTTTTGGGAGTTGTTTGATGCTCAATTTCACTATGTAGCTCATGAGAGTTTATTCTTTCTTTAGAAATGTTGATTCTCTTCTTTGCACTTCTCAAAACTTAGAGGTGATTTTGATCTTCTAAATTAGGGTTGACCATCTCCTTGTAGTATCTTAATTTCCTTTTATCCATTAATTCTTTATCACACCACATATTCTCGTTAAATTTATAAGTGGCAATATTTTTAATATTATCGATATTATGCATGATGACTTATTCTTGTATACTCCAATGATTTAGCTAAGATTTGGAATCTTTATGCCAACCCCACTTGAACAGTTGGTGGTTTTTGCTAGAGTTTGAAGCAATTTTGGGTATCCTCTTGTCATCCATGTTGTTTATCTTGTTCTTGTATGTTAGGTATCTAATCATAGAAATTCTCTCAATGGGGAAAATGATTACTTCTATGAGGAGGATAGGATAGGATAGGGTGTATTGCCCTTAAGTTTGAGATTATAAGTTATAAAATTATTTTGGATTTGTTCTACCTTTCTCCAGGATTCTCTAGATATACTACAACCCCAAACTTCACATCCATATAAGATAACCAGAGTGATGAGAGTGTGAAAGAGGAGCTTTTTTTTATCCCAAAGCCAAAGTTCTACTGATTTACAATTGTTTTCGAGCCCATAATAAGCTTTCCACCCTCCATTTATCCCTTTTTCAATGTTATAGTTCCAATTGAGCTTGTGGTGGATATCGATTCCAAGATATTTGTATGAAGACACTTCCTCCAAGTTGTTGTTGTCATAAACAAAAGTATCGTAGGTGATCCTTTTGGATTGAATACTATAGGTTTGCATTTGGAAAGATACCTGACCTAGTCTATTTTCCCCTACGTTCTTACCATTTATTATTTTTCTGAGGATGGAAAAAGTCTTTAGTTGGGGTGGGGGCATTGAACAAGGATCTACCTATTATGATCACCACCTTTATTTTATCTAAAATCACCACACCATTTTTTTTCCATAGTCCATATCCCTTCTATCATAACCCCTGAATATTCAAGAAAGAGAAGGACAAATGTTGTAGAAGTTGTTGAGGAAATGAAAGATATTGATGTTGTTACACAAGAACCAGTATCAAAAAGTCATGTTGCTACCACACAAGAAAAGTAGTAGGAAATGAAGTAGCAAGAGCAGATTTTGGGGACTATTTAAGAAAGAAGTTGGAGTTGTTATTCCATAAGAACTTGCAATAGAACAAGTTGTTGCAAAAGAATTTTTTCTTCAAGTTTATACTAAATATATCCATGAGTATATAGAATATTTTATTGACAACAATTGTTCTAAAATCAGCCAAAGCAACATATAAAATAAGAAATGTGTAACTAACTTTAGAAATGTTTCAGAGCCTATTTACAAGAATGTTGCGAAAAGTCGGGACTATTGTAGAAACTCTACAAGTTGGATGCAGATCCCATATTAGAATATTTATGAACTAGGTATCTGATATTTTTGGTGGAGGGAAGCATTGCATTAGAACAAACATGCTCATAAAAAATATCAACTACCCAGATCATACTTTGAGAGAAATCAACCATTTATTAGGCATGTAGGTTTTGTTGCAAATCCATCTGCATGGTTGTTGCAGATCCACAAGGTTGCTACAGATCCATCTGCAAGTTTTGTTGCAGATCCACTAGGTTGTTGCAAATATCTTGTAAGTGATGTTTGGAAGTTGAAAGTTGTCACAAATCATAGACATGACCTCCAAAAATGCTCAAGATGTCCATGGATATGATACCATTAGATGGATCAATTAATTTTGTTATAATAAGTTTCTTATTCATGTAGAGATAACATAATGAGATATGTGTTCAAGATGATCCACCAATGTGAAATGAAGATTTTGAAAAGTAGGTCAGTCATTATTTGATGTGACTTAAAAACATTGTTGGGTAGAAGATTGGAATATTTCATTAGCAAAATGTTATGTGGAATAAGACAGAATTAAAACTGTTAACAGCAAACCAGGTTACTATGCATTGGAAAAAAACATAACCATTATTCGGTATGGATTCTTACAACTTGGAGGCTAGATACAAAGATACAGGGTTGCATGAGGACATGCAACATCTTCAGTTGGGGGGAAATGACGAGCCTCAGAATTGTTATATTTTTGTCATCCTTTACATATCTTTTTACTTACCCATAACCCCATAGTTATTCGTCTTTATGCTTAAAACCATAATTTTGGCATAAGGTATTTTCCATTGCATTTCTTTAGTATTTCAATTAAAAATAAGATTAACATTAGGAGAAATGTGTATTTTGTATTTACTTATGAATCATGGTTTATTTGTGGACAAGTTGTGATGGGATATTAATTCAAGATCTTATGCTTAGGGTTTGCAAGCTACAAGTTGAAGGAAATTCAAGTTAATGGTGTAAATCATTTGTAGATCCATGTTTTGCAAATTTAGCATACCATGAATGAAGAAATTGACCACCACTAATCATGTAGCCACTTGGGGAAGAGAACAAAACATATATATTTATGGTTTTAATTATTGGAGGGAAAATTTCTATGTGCCCATGTGTGCATACTCTTTTTTATTACATATTTAGAGATCTCCCATGTATATGCCATGGATCGAGGGAGACCAACACCATTAATAAATATTTTGAGTATATTTTCAGCAAGTTGCTATAATCCACTTACCTTAATACGAATTTGACAATTAAAGGCATTCCAAGATCCATTGGGAGTTGGAAAGAATATTAGAAATCATAAAATATAAAATGGTTGTAACAACTTGAGATTCATTAATTCTCATGTGGATCTATATTCAAACATTTGTTATTTTTATTTTAAAGCAAGCTCATGTATAAAAGAGATGTCCATGAAGAAACAAGCCTCTCTCATCTTGCATTGTACGAGTTATTCTTTAATATAAGTATTAGTTTCATTCTTATTTATTTTGTATGTTTTTAATAATGATGTAAATTAATATCAACGCTCTATTCTATGGAGGCAGGGTCACTCCAATAGAATTAAGTGTTGTGTATTTTAGGTAGTTTTTCATTTTCTTGTTGTATGATTTCATTTATTTATTTATGTATGATTGCATTTATTTGCTAGATTATATTTAATTACATTTATATAGGATTATATTTTAGATTGTTTTTAGTTTTATTCTCATAGATTGTAGTTTCTTGATAAGTATATTTATTTCCATAGAATTTTAACTCATTTATAAATCAGATTTATCATTTCAGTACAATCATATTTCAGATTTTTTTATTTTTTTTTCAATAGAATTGTATTTCATTTATAAATTTTATTTGCAAGTTATGTGCATTGCATTTGTCTCAATAAGATTGTGCTTAACTCAATAATTACATTTACTTCTCTAAGCTATATATAGTGGTCACATTGACAAGGATAGGTTTACTTTATGTAATTTCCTTCTCAACAAGCGTGAATTTATTTTCATTGAATGTGAATTTCAATTTCAATAAGTGTGAATTTCAATTCCAGCAAGAGTGAATTTCCTTTTTGAGTATAAGTGTAAAATTACTTTCAAATCAAGCGTGAACTTCATTTTCCTACAATTTACCCTTAGTCAATTTACTTCCTATAAGTGTGATTGTCATTTGTGATAGAATAGAACTTTTAGAGCCTTGTCAAAAACTGTGTAACTATTTATACTATTTCTTGTAGAAGTAATTGTTGAAACTACAACTACACCCTAAACAAATTAGTGAAAGAAAGACTTGTAGCCTACATATACAATGCACAGTAACTTGCAAGTAAAACCAAAACCCTAGGTTGACAAACTTAATATACAGACTTGTTATTTGCCTTGATTTGAATTAGAAAGGTAATTTAAAAGCCCATCAAATATACACTTGTGGTTTCCTATCACACTAGACAAACCATCAGTAGTATCTGCAAGTTAATATATCCAACATTTTCATTTCAAAGTGTCAAAATCATATGGGTTGACAATGTTAGTTATGTCATATCAATCTTTTTAGTCCATCCATGCTATAATAAAAACATTTAAATGAAATCATTCAAAATCATCACTTAAAGGCAATCATATAATTAAAAGTTTGAGTTTCATCATCATAGTACAAATCAATAAGTTGGGTCATATATAAAAAAACTTCAAATAATAAGATCTAGTCTATCAAACAAGTAGAAATAAATGGGGCACTACATACACTTTATTTTCAAGAAACTTCATCATGAAGTTCTAGAATAAATATGGAAAATGTTGACACATTTCGGTTGCACCCTCCCAAGTAGTGGAACTTGGACTATAGTTATCCCACTAGACCTTTACCTCATCTACCAAATGGCATCGAAGTTGTTGAGTGAGTTTATCTAAAAATGCATATGGGTTCAACCATTAGGGCCCCCTCGTCTGACAATTGCAAATAAATCAAATCAATCACATGAGAAGGATCTGAAATATAAAGGCTTAACACATATACATGAAAAAAAATTATGCATACGATCTAAGATGATGGAAATACGAGATGATAAGCAATTGGTTCCTTTCTTTCAAAAATTTCAAATGGTCCCACATATCGTGGTGACAATTTAGCTTATTTTCCAAACTTAATTGAGATATTTTCAATAATACTTTACTTCCAACTTTGTAACTTCTATCAACTCTATATGCATTCTCATAAATCTTATGTCAATATTTCATTTCCTTTAATATTCCCTTAATCAACTTCATTTTTTCTTCCATTTGTTGGATTACTTCTAGTCCAACCAAGACTATATCCTCTAGCCTATCCCAACTAAGAGGTGTCTTGCATGGTCTACCGTACAAGATTTCAAATGGTTCCATGTTGATCAAATTTCAATAACTATTATTATATGCAAATTTTGCAACATGTAAAAACTTTTCCCAACATTTTTGTTGATCCATCACATACATACACAACATGTCTTCTAATATTTGATTATTCTTCCAATCTGTCCATCAGTCTTCGGGTGGTATGTTGTACTAAAATTAATTTGTGTTCCCAATGCTTCTTGGAAACTTGTCCAAAATCTTTCCATAAATATTTATCCTTTGTCTGAGATTATCTTCTTTGGAATTCCATGTAATATTATTATCTCATTGATGAATACTCTTGCAATATTTTTTGCTTGATAAGTAGTCTTTATTGGAACAAAATGTGCACTTTTGGTCAAAGTGTTTACTACCACAAATATAGGATCATGTCTCCTCGACATCATAGGTATTCCAAAAAAATAAATCATCAAAATCACATCCCATTTTGATTCTGGTATTACATGTGGCTGTGATAATATTGTTGGTGATGAAGTTCAACCTTCACTTGCTGACACTTAAGATATCTAGCTAGAAAATTAACAATGTCCTTCTTCATTATGATTCCAAAGAATAATGGTCTTAGTTCCACATTCATCTTCTTGTCTCTTGAATGAGCCATATGAACTTCTTTTAACATTAAATTGTGAATTTCATCATTTGGCGGTACACAGATTCTTCCATAAAATCGTTGTAAGTCATCGTCACCCAAGGTATGGACTTCATATTTTGGAATTTTCATCACTTAATTCTCTAATTCTAGCTTAACTCATTTGTACCATTCATCCTATAATTTTAAATTCAATATCTTTTCTGACAAATTCGTCTTCAATGGACAAAATGAAAAAATATGCGGCCTACGACTTAAAGCATCCACCACTCTATTTATTGTTCCTTTAATGTATGATATATCAAAATCATACTCGATTAGTAATTATGACCACCTCCTCTATCTAGCATTCAAATTACTTTGCATAAATAGATGTTGGAGTCTATGATAATATATCTTCAACTCAAATTTTCTTCCAACTAGATAATGCCTCCAAATTCTGAATGCATGAATTAACACTGGAAGTTCCAAATCATGAATCACATAATTTTCTTCGTGCAATTGAATATTTCTCAAAGCATGGAAATCACCCTATCTTCTTACATTAGTATTCCACCTATCCTTCCTTCGACGCATCTGTACATACCAAAAAATATTAATCCATATTTGGTACCTTTAAAATAGGAGTTGTCGTCAATAATTCCTTAAGTTTTTGGAATGTTTCCTCACATTATTTTATCCATATAAATTTCATATTCTTCTTTCGTAATTCCATAATAGGATTTGCGATATTTGAAAAACCTTCCACAAACCTTATATAATATCCAACCAAACCCATAAAAATACACACTTCATGTGTATTAGTAGGTGTCGGTCATTCCATAATTGCTTTTATCTTTGTTGGGTCTACTACCATTCCTTCTCCTGAAATTATATGTCCCAAGTAATGAATCTTTCATTCATAAATCAGGAATTTAGAGAGATTTCCATATAAATTATGCTCTCCATTCATTGTAATACTTGCCTTGGATGTTCTTTGTTCTCCTCTAGTGTTTGAGAATATATCAAAATATCATCCAAAAAAACTTACACAAATTTATTGAGGTATTGTTGAAACACCCCATTCATTAAAATCATAAATACTCCTAGTGCATTCATCAATATGAAGGGTACTAATACAAATTCATAATGACTAAAATGCATCTTAAATGTTATCTTAGGAATACCTTCTTCCTTTATTCTCAGTTGATGATATCCCGACCTTAAATCTATTTTAGAAAACACTTTCGATCCATTCATTTGATCAAATAAATCATCAATTCTAGGAAACATATAATGATAATTTATCATTGCTTTGTTTAATTATCAATAATTGATACAAAGTCTCCATGATCCATATTTCTTCTTTATGAATATCACTATCACTCCTAATGGTGATATACTTGGACATATAGATCCCAAATCCAGAAGTTCTTGGAGCTGCATTTGTGACTTTCATAACTTTGGAGTCATCATGCGGTAAGGAGACTTTGTGATAGGTTCCTTTCTCTGTTTAAGTTCAATTGTGAACTCCAAATATCTCTTAGGTGGTAGTCCAGGAAATTCCTTTGAAAACACGTCTAAGAATTTTGATAACACTCGATGTTATTTTATACTCATTGTACCCTCCTTTTTCATAGTTGTTACGACACAATTTACATCATTTTCTTATATTTTTCTTTAATTGTAATGTTGAAATGAATCTTAATGACACTCATCTATTCATCTTGACTAATATTATTTTATGTCCTATGTCATCTATAAAATAAATCTTCTTATTCTTACAATATAATACTACTTCATGACTCTCTAATTAGTCCATTCCTATTACTGTCTCATATGATCCAAAAATAGTTGAATACAACGATACTTAAGTTACACATACATCTAAATCAATCTAACAATCCTTAACTAAATGCCCTACTTATTTCTTAACTCTAGAATCCATCTCTACTTGGTTGAGATATTCTTGAGTAATTGCCATCATCTTTGATTTTAACAATGCATTATGTGAAATAAAACTTTATGTCGCTCTTGGATCTATTAATATTGAAAAAATTCTATCATTAATATTACCTTATGTCTCTAGTTCTCTTAGTGTAGAGAAGCAATGGGAATTACTACCCTGGGTTAGTGAACAAAATCTCATGTTCTCCTATATCAGCAAAGAAGACAACAAGTGGGAGAATGTTGGGTTGTTATATTCTTTGTAGTGGAAACGTAGTCAATCGATTGGCTATTTGAGGTGGATCGAATGAGTGGATGTTCGATTGGATGGATAAGTCAAGTCGAAGGTAGAATTGATCGACTAGAAGGTTGAGAGGTCATCCGATAGGAGGTTGAGTTGTATCCGACTGTAGACCATCTGGTTTGTATCCGAATGAAGTTTGACAGGTAGTCGACTTTAACACAATCCCGAGATTCGCAGGATTGTAGCCAATCATCTACATGGATATGTAATCGTTTTTGGGTGCTATGAATTAGGGTTTTTCATACATTAAATCATATAAATATGGCATCATGCAATACTGTAAAAGTTTACACTTAGCACTCTTAGTGATTTGAAACTCTTAGATTTGAGAGGTGTAAACATCATGTAGATGTAAGTTGAATTGGTTGCAGGATTGTTCTTGTGTTTAGCATGAGAGTAGGATGACAATTGTGTCTTAGGTGTAGAACAAGGTTAGTCAAGTAATTTTTTATTCTATGAATGAATAAGACAACAAGAGAGAAGGGGACACTCAAAGAATGCTAGTTTTCCATGTTAAATGTTTCTAGGGTAAAATATTTGTATACAATCTAATTGTCATTCATTAATTCTTATTTAATCATTTCCTCTCTTTCCTAGTTGGTTTGGTATGAGTATAATTTCTCTACACACATGTGGACCCAAATAGCACATGCTTAGTGATTGAGTATGTATAAATAAACCATGATTAAAAAATTAAAGGCAATATGGTGAGAGATTTTATCATATGTAATGAAACTACACTAATTGTAATGTGTTGAAGCGAGCAAGATGTCATTCAAAAGACAAGGGTACTCCCCGGTATGAGGTCCCAATCAAACTTCACACCGTTTGGAATAGGACTCCCACTCGGATTCTGGCTCGACTTCCACTATTGGAATGAGTGAGTATGAGTGGTTTATGGAATATATAAATGTAAAATATGCAAATGAACTAGGCTAAATGCAGGAAACTAAATCTAATATATCCTATCCTAGCTAGGAGCAATATATCTATTGAATGAACATATAGTGACATCATTAATTCTTGCATATAATCTTAAAATAGTTAGTTGTCAAAGGGACAAGGACTAGTAATATGTATATGAACAAATACATCCATAGAGCAGTCTACAACAATGACTCATTCAAATCCATCTATTCATCATCTCAGAACTATAATATTGGAGAAGAAAAAGTACTGCAAAATTATAACATCCATGCAAGAATAGTCTATGGAATGAATAATGTGACCTTACAACATTCAGAAAGGTCAAGAATTCAGTGGAAAATTTTTATAGTAAAACATCACCATAAAATATTTCCTCTCTCCCAAAATGGTCCCAAGGGCTTCTTGCTATTAAGATCTCAGAAAGTAGTTCCCAAAATTACAAAATGTAAGAACCCTATTATTAAGATCTTAGAAAGTATTTCCCAAAATTACAAAATGTAAGCATCACCTTCTAAGTGGGTTCTCTTTGTCATATATAGTTGAGTTTGCAACTATTTCTTAGGACTTCTTGAACTCCTAAGTGATAGTTGCAAACTCTTGATTTTCCCTATCTTGTATCCTTCATACTTTATAAAAAGGAAATTAATATTTTACCATTCAAGGCTCATTTCATGGTTGCTCATTGCCTTTGTCTCTAATGTAGGTTGGCCATACTCCATGATAGGTAGCGATTAATATCACCCTAGTGAACAACATGCTTTCTAGAGTGATTTTGTGGAGTTTTGAATTTTGAGATAGAGTTTTCATATCCCTTTTTAGTATGAGCTATAAAGAGTGAATTAAATTCTAATAATTTGAAAGTATTATCAAATGTCCACTCATCATGGCGCTAGTCATTCTTTGAGGAAATATCACAACCATCTCCCTAGAACACATGGCTTCTTATATCTTTATTTGAACTTGGTCATCTGGCCTGGGCTTGCCTAGATCACCGATTTGGGACAAGTTGCACTTGGTTTCCAGTGTGGTGGATGTTGTGTGTAGTCTTGTGCACATATTAAGGGAGTTCTTTAAATATTTTTCTAGTATTTCCCCCATCCTTTGGAAATTTGTGAGAGCTACAGAATTTAATTGGATTTCTCTTCCAGTCATCCTTTGGAGGAATGCAGGAGCATCAGGGTTGTCTTTTGTTCATTTCTTCATTTTTTCCACAATTGGTCTTATTCCAATGAATTCAACATTTTTAGCTTTCTCTTTGTCTATCAGTTAGGTTATTTGAGCAATTATTTTTTGAAATTGTTGCACATCAGTATACATTTGAGTTGTAGAGTCTTGGAATTGCTTCCTAAACTCACTAGCACTTATTATGAATTCATTGATGTTAGTCCTATCGCTTTTGTAGAATCTCACCTCTTCCTCCAGGATCCTAAGCTTTTTTTTGTACTCTTCAATCTCTTGAACTATGTTCTTGAGATTCTATTTGGATGCCTATGTGAATGCTACACCAGGTAAAGTGATGGCTAGGGGATACTCTTTGATATGTTCAACTGCAATTGTCTTAGTAGTGATTGCCAGTGGTGAAATACTAGAAATGGAAAATCTTTTAGTGCTTTGCTAAATTATTTTTCCCAAGGGCTTGTCAAATCTAATTGAGTTCAGATTTTCCACTCTCTTATCCTTGGAGGGTTGAATGCCCACAGTCTAGTTCCCCTAGAGGGAAGTGTCCTCCAGTCAAGGGTACGCTAGAAGAGGCTTCTAGAATGTAAGTATACATTGGGACGGTGCCTTGTTCCTCTTCTTGTGCCTTATTATCTTCTTCATCTTTCCTTTTCTTCTCTTCCTCTTCTTTCTTTCTCTTCTCCTCTTCTTCTTTCTTTCTCTTCTCCTCTTCTGCTGCTACAGCTATTTCTATAGTTGTTATTTTAGCTTCTCCTTTTCTCTTTTCCTCTACCTCTGCCTTTGCTTTGGTTTCTTCTTGTTGTTTCTTCCTTCTTTCTTCTTCATCTTTGGTTGTCTCTTCATGTTGCAAATTTCCTTTATGCTGAGAGCTACTTCCCCTCCTGAAGATGAATGCATCATAATTCATGGCTCTCCTATGAATTTCTTCATCCTCCCAATTCTTTGATTCGTAACTCTGTTTGTATTTGCAGACTTGACAGTGCTTGTTGACGATCTTCAGAGGATCATGACTTGATAATCTTTCCTCCCCAAAATGGAAGGTAGCCAAGGTTTCAACCTATGACTACAATTCCTTAACATATTTGAAACAATAAGAACCTACCTAGAGAGGCATGGGTGACAAAGTCAGTTTATTATCCCTATAGAGGGTTGCACCTACTCCATTCACTAGAGTCTGATATGTTATTTCATGCAAAACCAGTTTATCAGGGATAAATATGGGAAGTAGATGGGGGGCCTTAGTTGCACAATTTATTCTAATGTATGTGCCATTCTCCATTACATACCAATCCCATATCCTACCCACTACAACCTTTTTCTTATCTAATATGCAAGGCGCATGAGCATAGAACAACACTTGGTATAAAGGAATAAGAAAATTCTTGCAATTTTTTTGGTAATGTATGCAATATTTGTGTTCCTAGAGATCTTGAAAATAAATGTGAATGGGATAGTAGCTTGTCTTCCATCTCCAACCCATCTTCAAATATGTGTGTATCATAAACATTACATCCAAAAAATAGGATGGCATATGGAAGCTCGGATGTTTCTCGAGAGTTGTGTGCTTCACAACTGATATATCCTCTTCCAAGGTGGAAGAGAAGATTTTTTCCCAATTAAAAATTTACCTGGTGGTGGTAATAGAGTGGATCAGGGGCACCCATGATACTCTAAACTTATGGGCATTTGCTTCTCCATAAAACCTACAAAGTATAACTACTACATACTAGTAGGGATCTCTTAACATCTTTGTAGGGTAATCATTGGATGACATGCTCTTGAAATTCTTGCCTAGGATCCACCAGTTCTTCATATTGTCCCTGGGTTTCAAGAGAATTCCTTCACCTAGTCTTCAATGAGTTCAATTTCCTTAGTTGGAAATCTGTAGCATGTTGTGAGAACTGACGGTTTGAAGGAGGAAACTAATTTTCCTTATGTATCTACTATTATTTTGTTGTCTACGTCAACGTTCCTTATGATCCATGAGATAACTTTGACACATGGGAAAATTGCTACATGTGCAGCTATTTTGTGGAGTTTGGAGCTTCTGCTTATTTGTTAGATGCCTAGATCTTGGTCTCCCTCCAACAAATCTGGGAAAGTCTCATTAGCAAACATCTGGTATATCTCACACCAGTGATATGCAATATCTTTATCAATGACATAGAGGGTGTCATCATAAATGGGGTCATGGGTTCTAACTTCTACCTGCTCTTCCTCTTTTTTTGACAAAACCTTAATGACACGATATCTATTGCTCCTTATTTGGTAAGAGGCCATGATCCTTCCTATGAATCACCCCTGTCAAAGACAACAAAATTATCCTGGTTAGCATATAAAAAATTGCAAATTAAGAGGTGGGACAAGATGACCCTTGAGGGGATGCTCATATGTGGATCATGAGTAGGGAAACCATGGTGATTCGAAGTATGAGAAAGGGCTCTAAGGAATAGGTAGCAAGTGAAATCAAAGGATCCAAGTATTATCTTTGAACCAAAAACTAAGCTTGGAGCTTGTGATCTATTCGGTGGCATTGTGGTTGTGGGCTCTTATAGAGAATTAGTTGCTCCCCAAGAAAAGAGACATTGAGGGTTTTGAATGGTGAAAACCCCTATATATGAAGAGAAGGAGGAGATAATTGTGATGGAATAAACCCCTCGGGCTTAACTCTATGGTTGCGAGGCTCGTTTGAGGAGAAGAGCATACAACCCTACCCCTCGACTGTTAATTTAAATGATAAGCACATGAACAGTGAATTGAGGGGGGAGAAGTGGAACCATGTGTGTGTTCCTATAAATGGGGACCAGTTCCAATCATGTACAATGCAAAAAGAAATAAAAAAAATGGGTTAGGGGATGGAGGTTATTCACCCTGTGTGTTGAGTTCTCTCATTACATATTCATTTATACTTTATTAAGAAAAGTGGAAGGTGACGTATCATAGGTTACCTATCAATTTGTGAGTTGGCATTCAAGGGAGTGGATGTGTGGGGATGACAACATGGTGTAGTGTGTGCTTCCAACCTATCTCATGCGAACACAAAGTATTTGCACTATAACGGTGTTAAATGGCATGGAGAATGGGGTTATAAAAGGTTATTATAGTTGTTTGGGTGCATAAATAAAAAATAAAATAGTCGTATAGGTATTTAATTATGCCAACTCATCTTGTGCGTGCAAGTTTAATGTTGTGGGGTTCATGTATTGGTGCTTGAAATTTTGTGAACATTGACATATCGATGCTTGAAATACTTTCCTTCATTGATCCTTGTTTCATTGATATTTAAATCTTTAAGTGTTGAAGGAATATGTATCGAAATTGGGAAATATTTGATCGCCAATGTATTAGTTCCTATAATACTTTCCTTTGTTGATGTATTAGCATCATAAAGACTTCCCTTCATGAATGTATCAACAACCAGAAGACTTTCCTTTTGGTGGTGAAGTGTATCGACGCGTTGAAAGATACATGTCGATGAACTACACTATATTAGTGTCGGGAAAGATTAAAGGAAATGAAATGCATTTTATAAGTACCAGATGAAAATATGAAAGTAAAGCCCATTTAAGCATGTTTTAATCCAAGGACAACACAATCTTGGAGTCAACGACTTGAGGAAAATTTACAAGAGAGAATGGCTGATACTTAGTCAAAATAGACCATGAAAGGTTGAAAGAAAGAAAAGGAGGGGCCCATGATAACTTCAACTTTGAAGAAGAGTGAATTTAAAAAGAACAATAGTTTCAAATCATTGGGAGGGGTTGTTGCTAGCACAACAATTGGTGACACGCTGGATGGAGCCATGAATCTCTGCATCAAAGATCATTAAGACAAATACTGGTTCATGACACATAAAGTTTTACCTCAATAAGTATCAAATTTCAATCTTGGTAGGTCCTACTAAGCCTTAAAATTTGAGATAAGGCAAATAAGAGTTCATACCTAGTTTGGATGGATTTATGGTTACATTCCATAGGCATTTAAATATAGTTCATTTGCTTGCCATCGATCCCTTCTAGGAGGCAAGTTCAGTATCATGAGGTAGTTATACATTAGGAATGCTAAAAATTCAATTCAATTATTACATTTCTATGGTGTTGCTCTGCTACCAATGAGCATCTATAACACCAACGGAGTCACCCTGGTATCACATGCCTTACTCTATTGCCAATGATCATCAATAGCCCCAATGGAGATACCTGCATGTCCCACATGATCTGAAATACCTTTCCCAAGTCTTCACCTTTAAACATGTTTTCCTCTTTCTTTTTTCTTTGGAGGGAGGTGGATGGGGGATTTCAGTCTTCCTTTAAAGGCATGCAAGATGATACCTATTTGTGAGAATTTCTTAGAAATAATTGTTTATAGATAAGTTATTTCCTTATGCAAAATGCCTTGGGATACCCTTCTTGGTCTAAACATCATCCTTTATTTAAGTGTGGGTAAGTGGGAACTTTGAATGTAATTGATCACATATCCCTGACCAAATTCCGAGATATTTATGCTTGTCTATTACTTTAGCAATGTTCCTCTACGTAGTCTGAGCCTTGAGTATTGGATTGAGGTAACCAAAGAAACACATAAAGAACCAATATCTTGTATCTATGTTAGGAGTAGATATCCACAATCCCAAGCCATTGTGTGTCATGTCATTGGAAGAAAAGGATGTTAGAAACTGTGATTTATTTTTGAAAGAAAAAAGTTCAAGGGATTCTGGGGGGAGAAAATCTTCAATTACAGTGTTCAAAGGAATGACTCAAATCAAACAAAAATAAAGAAAAAATAAGACAAAATAGAAAATAAAAAGAAAGCTAAGGAAAACTGGGAAAACATGATTGATAAATAAAAACCCACTATTTATGTACAAGTCAATTATCTAGGGACATCTAACTAAAACATTTGTTCAGTACTTGGCCATTAATAGGAAGGAGATCTACTTCTCCCTCAAGATTTTGCAATCTATACATGCCTAGGCCGATCTTCTCTTTAACCAAATAAGGATCAAGCCACAATTGTTGGAATTGGAATGTTTCCCTTTGTCTTCGTGTGGTTTATCCCACTTTAGAACCATATCACCTACTTGGAAATCCTTATCCCCGGTAGAATTATAATCAAACCATTTGTTTATGATATGTTGATGAGCAACACATTTTTTCTTTGCTTTCCTTCTTTCTTCTTCTAGTTTAATCAAGGTATCAACTCTTCTTTGGATAACTGGGTAATTCTGCCCTCATGATTTGTGGGTTAATTGAAGGGAAGGAAAGAAATAAATTGGAGGCCGGATGGCTTCTTTCCCATAAACAACGAAATAAGGGTATGTTCCTATGGAGGTTTTGGGTGTCACCCTATCTTCCCAAAAAGCATTTGGTAGAGTGTTGTGTTCTCTATTGAGCAACTGCAATTCACTTCAGGATATAGATCAAGTTTGTATTGGTAGACTTGGGAACACCATTTTCCTGGGGGTAGTAGTTAGGTGTGTATCTCGAAATAATCCCTTTATCTAAAACAAACTCAATTAAGGAAAAAAAATTGGCATTATAAAAAGAAAAAGTCGTAGGTACTCCAAACCTGGTGATCAAATGTTGCTCTAGAAAGTTGATCACTACTTCAGTTACCTTTGTCAATGGTACCACTTTAGTCCATCATGTGAAATAATCAATAGTGGTCAGGATGTACTTGTGTTACTTCGAGGAATAAGGATTGATCTCTCCAATGATGTCTAGTCCCCATTCTTCAAATGGTTCTTCAACGGTTACATGTTGTAGAGGGACTGCAACTTTCTTTTCTCGTCCAACACATTTTTGGTATACTTTGTAGCTTCTGGCATATGCATGTGCATCCTTAAAAACTATAGGCCAGTAGTAACCCTCCCTTAGAATTTTATGCATTGTAGTCTCTCCAACAAAAATTCTTCCCACTGGCCCTCCATGTAGTTCTTTGACAACTCTATCAACATCTTGTTTTTCAAGGAATTGAAGGAGTACATTATCATATTTTCTTCTAAATAGAATGTCATTAATGAGTTGATAATGTGTAGACTTAAGCCTTAGGACTCTATTTTGTTTGGAGTCTAAATGATAGGGAGCATTCCCTTCCTGTAAGTATTACTTGAGATCATTCTACCAAGATTCATCAAGTGTTGGTACATAAAGAACTTTCTGCATGTATAATGATAGCTCTTCCTCCCAAGCTTATTMTTGTWGGTTTTAAGAACCCAAAGMCTCAGTTTCCATCTTACACAAGCCTTGACCTTTCACGATTGTGGCAGGTTTAAATTCAAGGTCATACTCCTATACAACTGGCATCTAATTCCCTCTATGCTCTCCGAGTTATTTCTGGACAAATAGTGAAGTTACTAATGGGTGAGGTACTATTACTTTGGTGTGGTTCTTCGGTATGCAGGTCCTAAATTTCTTGATGGCTTTGTGGACAATGAAAGCATGTTTTTCCACTACATGGTAATTCAATTTTTCCCCTTGTAGACCAGTGCTCATGAATGAAATAGGGAATTCATTCCCTTTCTCATATTTATGGGTGAGCACTATTGTAAGGGAATAATCAGAAGCAAAATTGTACAACTTTGGAAAAGTTTGGGCTTTGTAGTGCTAGGGTTGCTGCTATGGCAACCTTGACTTTATCAAATGCTTATTTTTCAACAGATTTCCATTTGAACTGTACATCCTTCTTTATCATATGTTGAAGGGGTTTAACTATTTCTTCAAAGTCTAATACAAATCTTCTTACAAAGTTTATTTTTCCAAAGAATGATTGCATGGATTTTTTTCTAATGGGTAAATGAATCTGTTGAGATGGCATGCCCTAGTAGTTTTCCTTCTGAAACAACAAATATTATCTTCTTAGGATTCAGAGATATATGATATTTCTACATCTTTCAAAAATTGGTTTCAGGTGTTGTGAATGATATGATATTTTCTTGGAGTAGACTATTACATCATCAATACAGACCACTATCCTCTGACCTATCAAACCTTTAAAATTTATGTCCATGGCATGTTAGAATTTTTCTCTTGCATTAATCAAACCAAAAGGAATCGTGTAGTAAGAAAATGTTCCCCACTTTGTATTGAAAGTGGCCTTTAATCGGTCTGATTTGGCTACAAGAATTTGATTTTAGCCTAAGGACCTATCTAATAAAGAGAACATTTATGAGCCTGAGAAGAACTGTAGTATTTGTTCCATAGGAGGAATCGGGTAGTTATCCTTGTTAAATTCCTGGTTTAAATTCCATAAATCTACACACAACCTTATCTCCTCGTACTTGTTTCTAACATGCACTAGATTGGACACCAATGTTGAATGGTGAAATTTGAATATGATTTGAGCATCCAAAAGCTTCTTGGGCTCTTTTTGAATGAGTGGCTCTAATGTAGCATGCACTTTTCTCAATTTTCACTGAAATGGTTTTATGCCTTGCTTGATAGGTATGATGTGTTGGATGATCCATGTGTCATACATTTTCATATCTTCATATGTCCATGAAAAGACATCCTTATATTTCTTGAAAAGATGAGTAAAGGTGCATCTTTTAGCTTATGTGCAACATGTTCCTAGATTGATGAACTTGGGATGTTTAGGGGTTCCCAAATTTACCAATGTGTGTATCATAGTGGAGTTGTTCATCTTGGGATTGATTACTATTCTAAATATTGACTATAAATCACACAACTTCTCCAGAGTTAGCTTGTTTACTGGGACACAATTACCCATGATGTAATTTGTTCCATTAAGACACTTTTGTGATGGAAAAGAAAACAATCGTACATGCATTTAATTATGCCAACTCATCTTGCGCGTGTGAGTTTAATGTTGTAGGGTCCATGTCTCAACGCTTGAAATTTTACGATCATTGATATGTCGGTTCTTGAAAGACTTTCCTTCATCAATGTATCGACATTAGAAATATTTTCCTTCAACGAACCTTGTTTCGCTAATAATAGAAATATTTAAGTGTAGAAGGAAGATGTATCAACACTAGGAAATATTCAATCATCAATGTATTGGTGCCCAAAATACTTTCCTTCACTGATGTATTGGCACTGGAAAGTCTTTCCTTCGTCGATGTATCGGTGTTGGAAATAATTTCCTTTGTTGATGTATTGGTGCCTGGAATACTTTCCTTTTGGTGTTGAAGTGTGTCGACCCGTTGAAAGATACGGGTCGATGAAACACATTGTATCAGTGCCAAGAAATATTGAAGGTAGGGAAACAAACCGAATCAACACCAGATGAAAAATTGAAAGCAAGGCCCATTGAAGCATGTTTTAATCCAAAGATATCACAAGCTTGGAGTTGGTGACTTGAGGCAAATTTACAAGAGAGAATGACCCATACTTAGTCAAAATAAACCATGAAAGGTTGAAAGAAAGAAAAGCAGGGGGCCCATGATAACTTCAACTTTGAAAAAGAGTGAATTTAAAAAGAATAATAGTTTCAAATCATGGGGAGGGGTTGTTGCTAGCACAACAAATGGTAATGGTAGATAAAGCTTCAACACTTCTTGAAAAAACATATTTCCCTATAATATACATGAGCACTAGATTGGATATAACTTATAATGGTTTTATTTCATCGACAAAACACTAAAAAATGGATAGTATATTTCTATATAATGATATATAAATATAATTTCATTGAATGTTCCTATTTCAAGGTGACTTAGAGCCTCAACACATTTCTAGTTACATAAGCTCATCACTTCCTTTTTTGTCAATTATTTCCAATCATTGTGCATGGTCAGTAGAGTGGAAGTTGTTTGATGTCCAACCACGAAGAAAGAGTTGCAATCTAATTTGATCATATCTTTAAAATATATGCTCCAATTCTTCTTCACTTCTTTAAAGGATAAATTATTCTATTAAGGTCCACTTAAACCAATTCATCTTGTTGATGTTAAGTCCCTTTGATGAGGGAGGGAGACCAACTCCATGAGGTCAAATACCTTCCCTCACACACACATTGGTTCTACACCCGCTAAGATTTGAACTTGGCTTGTTTGTATAGCAACACCTCATCCCAACTACTAAGCCACACCTTGACATATTACCATTATGAAGTCAAAGAGATGTTTGTCAAAGGGGTTCTCAACCTTTTCCACCATCTCATTTTTTCTTTTGATTTGTGTTTATTTGCCTTGTTGACTTTTGAATTTATGGGTCTAACCTTTAATGTTCAAATTCCTTCTACTAGGTAAACACCTATAATGAAATAGCCTATTCATGAGCCTCCATAATAGACTGAATGGAAAGATGAAATAATACTTTCAATGGTCTTTGCACTAACTAATATGAAATTCAGGTAAAAGTATGACACAACATAATTCATATGGCTAGACAATAAAA
>SNQJ01S0159796.1:0-10321 GCA_010110895.2 Picea sitchensis
CTTGTGAGCATCAGAAAACAAAACACTTGCAAATAATCAAGCCTTCAAAAACCTATGCTCTGATACCAACTTGATCTAAAAATGATAAAGACTTGTATTCTTGAAAATATTTGCAAGTTTTAATTCAAGTGTTCTTATGCAAAAGGATCAATTTTGCAAACACAACTTTTATAGAAATAACACATTCAAGATGCATATAAACAGCAGCAAATAACAGTGAACAGAAAACATATAACACAGCAAATGATAAAGGAGTTCACCCCTCTCTTGGGCTACATCTCCTGGTCCATCTTCCAATGGATCTTTTGTATTATTTGCTCAAAGTGATAAAATATGTGCTTTAGAATGCTCAAAATTCCAAAATGATGGCTCCAATGGCTTCAGAACGTCCAAAAACCCCTAGCTGGGCTTTTTCGACACCTCGTTTGGCCAAAAATTGAAGAAGATAGGCTTCCTGGAAGTTTCCCTTCAAACTTGTTGTCTCTGGATCGCCAAAATGCACCTATGTCTCCTCAACCTGGCCCCAACGCACATATTTGTGTGAAAATCTAGCACCGGGTGAAATCGCAAAATGGTGCAAACTATAGGACAGTTAGGGCGCGCCCAGCCTCTAACTGCCAATTCCGTGGGCATATGAGTCATGTGACCACACACTCATATGGAAAGGGGCTACGTTTTAAAACATATGGTAAATGGTTTGGAATGCACGTCGCGCCAGTGGTTACATTGCAACATATATGACTGGGGGGCGGGGCTAAGCCTCGGCCCGGACCGCGCCCCATATCAAAACTATATCAATTCAAATAAATTCTTTAACATATATATAGTAAGAAACACACGGTGGCGGGCCAGTTGGGCGGCCCTTCCCAAGGCTCTTCCCCTACCCAGAGGTCGCGGGGTTGAGTCCAGCCGACTACATATGTTTTAGACCATAGATAAGGTGACACGTGGCGGCCATTGATTAGGCCATGTGTCATCATTCCATTCACCACCAATGCCACGTGTCAAGAAACGGTTCGTCGTTCAACTACCAACCAACACCTGCCACATGTCATACGGCCCTGCCAACTCATCCCTGCCACATGTCGTACGGCCCTGCCACGTCAACATCTGTACAAACTGTACAGTCAGCACATTTTTTTTGCATGTTTGACGATTTGAACAGAACGCGATATCTCTCTCATCCGACATCCGTTTGAAACCAAACAAGTTGCATTGGGTTCGTGACAACGAGGCCTACGCTCTCGTTCGATTTGAAGTGATTATGAGCACTTTGAATTTTGAGCAAAATTTGATCCCCTGGATCAGGTACCTTGTTCCTTTTATGGTTGTTGTTACTCAAAAGGGTAAATGGAAGTGAAATATATGGTGTTATCACTCTAACTCCAAGAAGACTTCAAAAGAAAACATCAATGGAATGCAATCTTTAGTTTTGATGAAGCCTATCTATAGAAAGGAGCAAGAGGTCTCAAGCAAAGAAACAAGCATAACATTCAATGCAAGAAACATGATCCACTCTTTGAATGCAAAAGGTGTTCGAAATATGAGTCAAAGAAACTGTAGGATACATTGTAGGATATATGAGTCAAAGAAACTGTAGGATACATTGTAGGATATATGAGTAAAAGAAAGTGTAGGATATATGATTCAAAGAAATGCAAGCTCAAACATGCTCCACCTACTAACTAGAATGCAATTATTTTTTGGTTTTCCAATTCTTTCAAATGCAATGAAAAATTTTAATGCAACTTATTTTGTTTTCTTTCTTTCAAATGAGATGAAAAGAACTAAATGTGAATGCAAATGATCACACAACAAAATAATGAAAACCAAAAAATGCAATCAAGTAGGTTGACAAGCATCAAAAGAACTCAAATGAAAGAAATCTCTCAATACTTGCCACTCAAAACAAGAAATCAATTTTATAATAGGTCATAAACAAGCAAAATCCCAAAACACGAGTGCAATTTTCAAATCGAAAAAGAGAATTGAATGTAGAGTAAAAAGATGAGTTTCAAAACTTTGAAACAAAGTTCAGAACATTACAGATCAACAACAAGTGACATTCAATCCAAATATGCCAAAGACACAATATAACGATCATAGTTAACCCAAGATGGTGATGTGCATTCAAACAAAATCGAAAAGAAAAAGAGACTCAAGCTTTCAATTAATTGAAAAAAAAGGTTTTCAAATGACTTGAAAAAGGTTGCAACAATGACTACTAGAACATATCTGAGAAAGATCAGTGAAACTGTAAGAAAACACAGAAACCAGATCTGGGCTAGATTTGAAGGATGTCCCTTTAAAAATATATTTTTAGTGGTTTGTCGTGACTTGTTAGTTAAAATAGAGCGACCAACCGCACTATGTACTAGGGGAGACAGGTGACCACAAGCACTAGTCGTAGTGCTCAATGTGATTTTTGGGTGGTCGTGTGTTGTAATGGGGCCACTCACAACCAAAAGGGTGTGGTTGTTTTTTGTGCATGGGGCACTCACAATCGCGATCGTACAAGTGTGAAAACTAAAAGATCTGAGGAAAATCTATCAGATCTAGGACTGAACAGTTTCAAACAAACTCGGAAAAGACTCATGGGTATAATGAAAACAAAAATCAAGGCTTAAAACAAGAAAGGAGCTTGAGCATATGAATTCAAAAGTTGAGGAAGATAACTAAATAAACTTCCCCGGTGGAGTCACCAGTCTGTTGTAGGATAAATGTACCCTATAGGAGTTACCTCCCTTAGGCTCTTCCTAGACCTAAGATAGAATAGAGATGCAAGCTAAATACATTCCTATATCTAAATAATACATGAAAAGATCTTCGAGATAGGAGGATGAGAAGAATACCCGATACTTCAACAGTTTTCCCTACATTCTCCTTGGTCATTTGTTCCTTTGAATATATCCTTCACTTTCACGAACACGGATCTGCACACATAGGAAAACAACAAACACCTTTCATGAGATCAAACATAACGTGTATAAAACATAGATTTAATAATATATCACAAAGACATGAAAATATTAACTCTCTATGAAAATTATGATCACCATATACAATCAATTAGAGGGGAAAACTATGTGCATCTTCAATTAATAAGGAAAAAATATTACAACTTACATACAAATAGCTTGATGAAGCTTCTCTGAATTTCCTTGCCCAAGCTCCGTAACCAATCTGACATTATATGTTTACTTTATTATTTCCTCCCATTTTCCCATGAGAGGCCCTCAATATATAGGATGAAAGAGACAAGATGGTGGATAACTCTTAAGCACTCAAAATAACAAGCTTCTCGAGGTTCAATTATGATAAATTTGAGCTTGATCCCATCTCGGTGTAACCATTCCTATTTTGAGAGTAACAGACCTGGTCGCGCCCTGCATTCTTCCAGGGTGTGATCGGTCGCAGTTTGTAAGAGAGAAAGTTGTGACCATCAATTAGGGTCACGATTTGTAGAAGGACAACTCGCGACCAAGCAAAATGATGGTGTATACTCAAGGGAAAAGTGGCATAACTCAGTGTTTTATCCTGATAACCTCTAGAGAATTTCCATGAGGTAATCAGGTGGCAAATAATTGTATAACAATAGTCTTTTGCAAGTTTTGGTTACTATCTTTTGTATGATTCCAATGTCTTCTAGGAGGGGTTTCCAGGTATCAAAGAGGGCCTGATCCTTTATCTTTTGTCTGAAATTGTATATTGGCAAGGTACTTGGTGGGCTATGATACACACTCTACCAATCAATAATTATGTCAAAGGCATCCTGAGCTTTCCAATGCATGTCCCTCCTTTCTTCCATCTAGTCTGTTAACTTGATCTGGTCATCCTTGTTCCTCTTAATATTGTTCAATACACAGAAATAATCCTTCTACACCATTCTTATCTCTTCATTGGTAGTTTTGGTCTCTTATTTTATAGCTTCCAAGATAATATATCCCTTTTGTATTTCTTCCAAAGCCTTTCAAGTTTTTGTTTGTCTTGTTCTAGCCCTAGGATTTTATGCTCCATTTATTTATTGAACTTGTTGGGTTTTGTGTGTTTTTTCTGCCAACTTGTTGTCTCTTGTGCATGACTTGTCTTCATCTGCTTTGTTTCTTGAGAATGAATTAACTTAAGAGCATTCAACTCTTTCTTGTGTAAATCTTCAATTGCAAAGGTTTTCCTCTTGAACTATGTATTCAATTTGTCCCTTTGGACTTGCAACACTTTTTCCATCTCTTCTTTGTGAAGCTTCTTTGTTGTACTAACTTCCCTTTTGAACTCATAAGTAATATTTTCTCTCTATGTTTTCAACATTTCTTCCAAATCAACTATTCTAGCTTGAGAGGTATCCAAGGAAACACCTATTTTATATACTGACATGGCATTAGCTCTTGCAAATGCATTAAGAGCTAAAATAGTTTGTAAAGCATCATTCTTTGGATCTAGGCCTGTTTTCCATATAATGGACCTCTCAGAAGACTGTTGGATGAGAGTTATTTCTCCCCTCTTTCTTTTATCTAATATTTTCTCAATCCATTTTGTCTTGTTGTTGTAATAGTACTCACCAACAACTACTACAACTTCTTCAATTCCAGCACTTGAGAGGAATATGAGAAATTCCATAGGATTTCCTTCAAGGGGGTGCATTCTTGAATGGGTATGTTAACTATACTGACATTTGTACTTTCTCCATCATTATTAGCTCCATTCAATTTCCTCTTTTTTTCTCTTTCATCCTCTTCTTTTGATTTCTTCAACGCTTCAGCTTCAACAACCTTCTACTTTTGTTCTTCTTCTTGTTTCTTTCTATGTTCTGCCTCAACAACTTTCTTTTCCTTTCTTCTTCTTGCTTTATATTTTTCCTTTACTCTGCATCTTGTTGTGCTTTTGCTTCCTTTTCAACATTCCTTTTATTTTCTTGAGCAATTTTTTTTAGGGCTTCATCCCTTTTCTTCTTCTCTTCCAACTTAGGTCTCCTTTTATATTCATCCTTCTTCTTCTTGGCTTCGTCTTGTTCCTTTTTGTTCTCCATTTCCATCTCTGCTTGATTCCTTTGGTATTCTTCTTTTTCTCCCAAGGATTTCTTGTATCTTTCCCTTTCTTTCTCTTTTCTTCCTCTCCCTTTTCTTCTAGATTTTCCTTGTCTTTAGCAAAAAGCATTAGGAATTGTTCTTTGGTTATTTCCCTTTTCTACTCTTCTTCCCTTTGAATTTTTTCCTTAGTTGGCTCATCTTGTAACATTTTTAATACCTCTTCAAAGAAGAAGGCTCCTTTAAATATTTCTTCTGCATAATTCACTTCACGAATTACAGGGTGGGGCAGTCTGACAACTTTGACATGTTCAATTACCAAATCTTCTGGGTCACGTCCCTTTGGTTCCCCTGTACATAGGTAGATTTCTTGTAGGGATTCAACCTTCTTTCTAGCATGAGTACCATTGGACAATACATATATGCCTATGCTCAATGGGAATTTGGGCCATAATTTCTTGTAATTAGCTGAGAGGAATGAGGTCATCCATGTCCCAATTTTCTAGTAAGCGACCTCTCTAGCTAGCAACATATCGAGAACATACTTGGGTAAGAGATGTGGGGCCTTGGAACTCCCATAGATCCTGACATAAGTATAGTATTTACCTATATACCAGTATCCAATGTGCCTCGGGGTTGTTATGGCTCTTTGTGATATTCTATGTGGTGGATACCCAAAAATCATGATGAACAGGGGAGCTAGGAAGTAGACATATATATACTTTTTGTAGTTGACATACCACAATTATAAGAAGTAAACATGAACAGGTGGTTGGATGGGACTCCAATTCCATCCAACAATAGGTAATGAACAACAGATCACACTACATCTATAAGATAGGCTGACATGAAAAAGCTAGGTTTTTTCATACATGGAGCTTCTTTGGCCTTCTTGAAAATGTTGAATGTGAGTATATTTTCCTAGTTGAAGACATGCCCTATTTTTACCACTATATATGTCATCAAAAACCATTCCATCATAAAATGGGTACTTGTTTCCTCGCCATATAATCGACATATCATAGTACTCATTAGTTTGTAGGGTTCTTTTAGGTGTCATGATGGGATTATCCATTCTCATTTATTGACATGTCTCAATTCATCATACCACCAATCTTCCATCAATTCTTCGAAGTCTTCATTATCTTCCCCGAATTTATGCAAAAATGGCTCATTCAGGGATACTGTAGATTCTGGGAGGTGAGATCGTGTTTTATGTCTTCTGTATTTAGAGATGCTATCAGGATCCTTGATTCGTTCATTATGGTAGTTGTATCCTTGTTGAGGTGAGTGAAACACCACCTTGCAGCGTCATTGTATGGGAACAACATCGGATGAGCTGCAATAGCATGTATACCACTTTTTTTTATGTTGTGGTAGGCTTCAAGGTCTTCATCTCCAGGTGGGAACTCTCCAATGTTGAAGATCATGTATATATCATCGTACCATGGACAATGTTCTCTCCCATTGAAGAAATTTGTGTCTATTTTCAGGATATCATCTCGACTCTTGACATGTTGGTTTTTTCCCTTCCTAGTTTGTGGTTACAACATTTTGTTATTTTGAGTTCCTACAATAAGCAATACCATAATGAGTTCACCAAATCATTACTATTAGCCAAATGATTAAAATTAAACCACTCACATACCTGCTACTCTTGAATTTTGTGGATGTCTCGAGCTAGCTTGATGTTATAATATAATCATCTCTCTCAAACTTACAGAAGACGAATAATGCATCAATTAGGGTTGAAAATAGGTTTTATGCACTTATAATTTACCCCAAACCTTCTGCAATTAATGTTATGTGGTTTACACACTGTATTTAGGTGGAGAAGTACATCACCATTAATATACTCGGAAGGACAAATTCTCCAATTTTTCGTGTGTCGGATGTGTGGCATCAGAATGTGGTGGTCGGGAGCTTAGACTTGAAAATGTTCCTGGACAGTGGTATAGGGAAGGGGCTATCGAGAAGTCATATCGAGATGTATCAAGGTCCTCATGCCTTCCGATGGAGATTCCTCGAGGAATATTTGTTTCTCATATCGACAGTCATGCCGGTAACAAATTATTATATGCTTGTTTGTGTGAGCTTCATTCATCCAACGTTTGAAACATTGATCGAGATTAAGGTTTAAATGATTATCCTTTTAATTACCTTAAACTAAACTCGTAAGGATGATTTATCGAGGAGGAGTATGATAAAAGGTTAATTTCAACAAATGATCTCCTGAAAATACTATCAGGAATGATCCATTAGGAAGGAACCATTGGAAGAGAGAAGGGTGCAAGATTAATTTCTTGTTTCGACGGAAAGTTTCTAAAGGAATATTCCTTATCTCAGAAAATTTTCTTACCATGAAGAAGAGTTATATGTAAGTCATATTAAATTCTTGGATAGGGTTAAATTAATCAATGATATATTTGCTTGCCAAATTATATAAAGAATTATGTGAGGGACCTACCTACACGCATCTCACTCCACCGTGCTCGTATTATATCTTTCATGGAAATCACTTCTTGACACGAGATCCTAGGGTCAACGCCTTGGAACGTAGTAGAGCTATTGTACATCAGGAAAGGTTCATCAAAGAGACTCCATCAGAATCGATAGTATGCACAAAGTGCAATCCTTTCCGATGAAGGAAAATACGATAGATAAGAGTTTGAAGAATGTCGGTTTTTGGATCTCGGAATGGTCCTAGAACCCTTATAAGTTCATTTTCGTTGAAAAGATCACGATATAAGGCTTCCGATAGCATATCGACTTTCAGATTTTAGAAAGAGATTTGACATTTACATGTTCCTCCATCCCGAGTTAATATGTCCCAATGACAAGTGATCCAATAACCTTTGGGCATGGTCACGTGACTAAGGATTTTCCTTGTAATCGCAAAAGGGTTCGCAAAAGAGATTCTAATTCACCAATTTGGGGGAAAAGGCTAGAAAAGGCATTGATATTCTAAATCTCTTTGATCACCATAAGTATATTTGGTTAAGCTTGAGACTGGATATGTAAGATAATATTTTTTCTATTCTGGTACCAAATCAAGTTAGTAGTGATATAGTTCCTCACTTAAAACATTTGATAGAGGTACCCATTAAAATTATCTGACATAGAGAATTCCAATCGGTAGTGGTGGGGGAACAACACGATGGTGACGTGTTAACCCAAGGGGACATGTGCCTTACTTGCCTTGCGACAGATGATGGAGACTTAGGTTGTGTTTGGGAAAGGACGGGGTGACTTAGGTGCATTGGAGAGGTTGGATGATCCCATCGACACACCCATAAAGAGTCACTGTTAAATTTTTAATTAAATAAAGTACCAAGGCAAGTGTTTCTCTTCCCTAGGCGCCTAAGGGGTGAGAAAGTGCCTAATGTGGGCCCTAGTCATTTAACTTGTGAGATACAAATTAAAAGGTGACTTTATGACTAAAGTGAGGCTGAGTGAAGAGACACCTAATCTCAGCCACTCATATAATCCAATCTCCACCGTTGGATTAAGAAACTCCTCACCTTCCCTCATGAGGTCGATTAGGCCAAGGTAGCGCACCCATTCATGGGTAGTTCATGCATTCTTGTTGAGAGAGAAAGAGAGAGCAAGAGAGAGGTCGAGCTTGAGGAAGAAAGAGAAGTTGCAGGAGTAAGGAAACAATTCCCAAGGTAGCTGAGTAGCACATAAATCGAGGAAGGTATTGCTGAGTAAGAGGATCGTACAGTACGGATTTCTTGAAGTCTATACAGCTGGTTTTTGTGCACAGATTTCGAGGCAGGAACAACAGTCTTGTGGAGGCCATACAATATGGATTTGATAGTCCGTACAACAAGGTATAGCACGCATTTCAAGGTGTGGCATGAATTTTGAGGTGCATTTATTGCACAGAAAAGGGTACAGCAAACACAAAAAAGGAGGCACAGATTTCAAGGAGTTATGTACAGCATTTAATGTTGTAGAAACCGTACATTCATACGGATTTCTAGCACAATTTTCGAGGAACAGTCCGTACAGCATTTAATGCTGGGACAGCCATACACAGTAAGGATTTCTGGTTCAGATTTCGAGGAGCTGCATTCTGGAATTTTCTTAAGGAGATAAGCACAAATTTTCTAAGATAAGTTTGTAATTTTTTGTTGAAGATTAGACTGTTGTAAAAAGAAATTTCTTAGAAGCTCAATAATAATAAAAATCCCTCTCTCACTGGTTTTCCCCTTGTGGGTTTTTCCAAGGTCAATGTTAGACCGAAAATTTCTGTGTCATTAATCTTCTGAGTTTCATATGCTGCTGATATTTTATTTCTGCATTATAAATGATGTTCAGAATCCTCATCTTTCAATTCTGAAGTTTATTTTCTACTAAGTTTTTATATGCTGATATAAAACTGGGGTTTGGGCATTTAACATTGGCTGAAAAATCAGCGAGACTGAAACTGGGTTGGGGTCTGAATATTTAACATGGTAACAGAGTTGAGTTGAAGAGAAGCAGAGATTTCAGCAGACAGAAAGTTGGGACAATAGTCACTTCACAGGGCAGATTTTTGAATTTAATATTTTCAGCAAAAAAAGGGACAATGGCTATTGGTTTGAGAGTTGAGGACAGACTTGATGGGGCAGCAAATTTTGGTGCTTGGAAGGAGAGGATGATCTTGCTATTGCAAGAAAACGAGTTGTGGGATATTGTGGAGAATACCACTACTCATCCTGTTGTGGTACCTACTGATGCTAATCTTCTTTCAGCATATACTAAGAAGAGTATCAAGGCTAAGATATTTATTCTTGATGCCATCAAGGATCATTTGATTGCTCACTTGACGGGGAAGACACATGCCTATGAGATGTGGGAGTCTTTAACTAAATTCAACCAGAGTAGAAATGAGAACCGGAAAATGGTTTTGAGGGAAAAACTAAAGAGCATAAAAATGACCAAGGCTAAAAATGTGGTCACATACCATACTAGATTGACACAAGTGAGGGATGAGCTTGGAGCTATGGGGGAAGCCATAGTTGACAGTGATCTTGTGAGAACGGCATTGAATGGAGTCTCCAAACAATGGGTTGTTTTGTGGAGGGTATTATTGCTAGGGAGAAGCTTCCCGGTTGGGAACGTCTTTGGGATGACTTTGTTTAGGAGGAGACCCGGAGAAGTTATGTGCATGGTAGTTCATCTATAGGTCATGAGGAGGAGAATATGGATCTTGCTACCACTAGCAAGAAGAAGTTCAAAAGGGGTCCAAAGGGAGGACAGAAGCCCAAGGGTGAAGGGAAGAAAGACATGAGAAAAGTCAAGTGCTTTGCATG
>SNQJ01S0159796.1:11966-25935 GCA_010110895.2 Picea sitchensis
CAGGGACAAGCTTGGAGTGGTGAGTAACACTTTCCTTAGTATGAGGGAGTGTTAAATTTTTAATTAAATAAAGTACCAAGGCAAGTGTTTCTCTTCCCTAGGCGCCTAAGGGGTGAGAAAGTGCCTAATGTGGTCCCTAGTCATTTAATTTGTGAGATGCAAATTAAAAGGTGACTTTATGACTAAAGTGAGGGTGAGTGAAGAGACACCTAATCTCAACCACTCATCTAATCCAATCTCCACCGTTGGATTAAGAAACTTCTCACCTTCTTTCATGAGGTCGATTAGGGCAAGGGGGCGCACCCATTCATGGGTAGTTCATGCATTCTTGTTGAGAGAGCAAGAGAGAGGTCGATCTTGAGGAAGAAGGAGAAGTTTCAGGAGTAAGGGCATGATTCCCAAGGCAGCCGAGTAGCACAGAAATCGAGGAAGGTACTGCTAAGTAAGAGGGCCATACAGTATGGATTTATTGAAGTAAGTACAGCTAGTTTTTGTGCACAGATTTCGAGGTAGGAGGAACAACAGTCTTTTGGAGGCCATACAGTATGGATTTGACAGTCTGTACAGCAGCAAAAGAACAGCAGTCTGTATAGCAAGGTACAGAATGCATTTCAAGGTGTGGCACAAATTTCGAGATGCATTTATTTCACAGAAAAAGGATACAGCAAACACAGAAAAGGAGGCATGGATTTTGAGGAGTTCCATATAGAATTTAATGTTGTAGCAGTCGTATGGATTTCTGGCACAGTTTTCAAGGAACAGTCTGTACAACATTTAATGTTGGGATAGCCGTACACAGTACGGATTTCTGGTTCAGATTTCGAGGAGTTGCATTCTAGAATTTTCTGAAGGAGATAAGCACAAATTTTCAGAGATAAGTTTGTAATTTTTTGCTGAAGATTAGACTGTTGTAAAAAAAAAATTCTCAGAAGCTCAATAATAATAAAAATCCCTCTCTCACTGGTTTTCCCCTTGTGGGTTTTTCCAGGGTCAATGTTAGACCGAAAATTTCTGTCATTAATTTTTTGAGTTTCATATGCTGCTGATGTTTTATTTCTGCATTATAAATGATGTTTAGAATCCTCATGTTTCAGTTCTGAAGTTTATTTTCTGCTAAGTTTTTATATGCTGATATAAAAATTGGGTTTGGGCATTTAACATTGGCTGAAAAATCAACGAGACTGAAACTGGGTTGGGGTCTGAAAATTTAACAGTCACATCAGTCAACACAAGGAAGAAC
Source organism: Picea sitchensis (assembly GCA_010110895.2). NCBI lineage: Eukaryota > Viridiplantae > Streptophyta > Pinopsida > Pinales > Pinaceae > Picea > Picea sitchensis. The sequence continues at coordinate 13,207 of SNQJ01S0159796.1, forward strand.
ACAAGGCAAGGGGCATGTACCCAAGGATGGGGTGCGTCAGTCCAAGAGATGCAAAAGTTGATGAGTACACATGTTTGTATGGGTGCATCAGTCCGTGAAGGGGTGTGTCACTTTGTTTGGGCATGATGGTTCATGAAAGAGGTGCGACACCCCCAAAGGACATGATGGTTTTTCGAGGTGGTGTTTGGAGTCCATATAAGAAAAAAAGGCACACAACCAAGAAGGAGGAGGAGGGAATGATCGACACCAAGGTTCTGAGACATATAAGGACAAGGAGGGGTGAGCTCCCTCAAGGAGCCAAGTCGCTCCACATGGGAGGACTTGTGATGCCTTAATGTGATTATGTGGACAGATTTGGGGAGACCTTCTTTGGGTTGAGTCTAGCAAGTTGGGCGAATTTGTAGTTTGGGGAAGTCTTCCCATAGTTTTGGGTGAGGCATGCTATGAGATAGAATTGAAGATCTATGAAGTCTTGTGACAGAGAAGAGACAGTGAGTTTGTGGTGGGCGCATGTCTGAGGCGCACCGTAGATTTTATGAAAATTGTTGCGACAAATAATTCTTGGTGTGATGAATCTATGTATGATTGTCTTGGTGAGGTAAGGCGAGTCGTTTGACTCTACCAAAGTTATAAACCAAGTCAGTAGTGCTCATATTGTAACTATTTTGCAATAATAAGACTTAGCCGTGTGTTAGGCATGTCTTGTGCCACCTACACTATATATGTGTGTCTCTTGTTTGTTTCGCAAGTGTTCTCTTTGTTTCACACGTTCATGGATGTATGCTTAAATGACTAAGTGTTAAGTCGCTAACAAATTGTCTAAGTATACTAGTGAGTTGCACTGGAGCAGGAGTGTGAATCGCATGTAGCCTAGAAGAAAGTATGGGTATGCTCTAGGTAAAGAGGTGTAGTCTGGACGAAGTGTCCTTGGTGTTTCCAAGCAACCAAGTGAGAGCCATCATGGCGTCTCACACCCTCAGAAGGTGCACAATCGTAAGATTCAGGTAGAAATCCTGTGGGGACGTGACACTAGGTAAAATCTATGTTGCATTGCACATTTATGAAAACACATTCATTTCTTGTTTACCAAAGATGATATAAAGCATTTATTCTAATACATTACCATGTTGTGTGAAATTCCATGGCCTATGGGAGTTAATCTCCTAAAAGGGAATACTTCCAAGTTATATTGTATGATAGGAATTGGTGGCAAAGCATAAAGGACCATTACTAGGTGGACTCGACATATTTGCAATACCATAACAAATGATTAATAGAGTCATTTTTGCTACAGAAAGAACACTTGTGTCGAGGGACCCCTAAGTTTATTAGGAAATGGAAAATGGGTAGGCCTCCATGAATCAAAGACCAAGCAAAGAAGGTTTTTTTAGGTTCAAGGTATATATTCCAGATGAAATTTAGTTGATGAAACCATGTGTTCTCTTTTGCCTTGATCCTCCATACTTTATTGAGTTTGGTATCTAAACTTAGCCTAAATAATAACCATTTGTAACCCTCACTCATCTTATACTTCTTGAAACCTTATCATTGATTCCACCTCCAGTCCTTTTAACAAGATTACAGTATTGGTAGGCCCAATTTCATAAAAATGTTAGATGGACTTAAACTCTACTCTTTTTTTAGAATAATTCTATCAACTATGATAAACTTGAACTCTTAGTCCAAAGTTTGTTAGTTCTTTGAGTATTTGCTCTAACTATCATACAAATCTTGAGGGAAACATATGCCTATTTTAAACCAAGCAATCTATGTTAAGTGTGTGTTGTCCTACAAAACTATAGGTGACCACCATAGGCATTGTTCATTGAAAGAACATCCTACTCTTCAAGAGTTTCTCTCTAATACCAGTTTTTGCTTTATGGTCTCCTAGGTTTGACAAATGCTCTTTGCCATCAATGCCCTTTTCACCTTCACAAGGGCCGATGTGATATGAAAGTTATGTAGATTTAAATTAATCTATACCTTGCAACCATAAAGTGTTCTTGAGGTGATATAGTTTCTCAACATCCATTTCTAGGCTTGTTGGCCCTAAATGGTTGTAATGACACATTTGGTACAAAAGGCCCAAACATGATTTTTTATGGCAAAAATCCCTAGTCCACCTTTATTTATAGGTGTGCAACACAAGCCCTAATTTACTCTATGGAAGCCTTTGTTGCCATTTATTTTCCCCACAAAAATGTGTTGCAAAGTTCTTCTAGTTGAAAATAGGCTTGGGTTAAGGGAACCCAATAGGAATAGTAGCACGCATGAGTGGAAAAAAGAACTTTGTTACATATTTGGAACTTAGCTACAAGGGACGTTGGTTTGACAATCTATTTGTCAATATTATTGGCCACCCTTTTCAAAATTGCCTCCCAAAATTCCTTGTGGGAGGCATGGACGGAAAAGGGATTCCCAAAACTTAAACACCTAATCAGGTTGAATCCATGCCCATATTTGCAACGTGAGTTAGTTTGGAGCCTCCCTTTGGCTAAGACAGAAGCACTAAGTCTTAGCCATTTTCAACTTAGATCCCCAGGCTTCACATTAGATTTGTAGGCAGTCCGTTAGGTTGTCCATAGTCTCCTAATTTTATTCTAGAATTGTTAATTTAAAAAATAATCATGTGCAAAGTGGCCATTTACTAGCTAACGACTAATATAATCAAGGAGAGGACATGGGAGAGAGATATCTTTGATTAAACTAAGAGCCATTGTATGTTGAATAAGGTATCCAAGAGCCTCTACTACCATTAAATTTAAGGCAAGTGATAAAGGACAACCTCACCTAATAGTGTTGAAATGGTATATCTCTTCATACTTGGTTTGGTTAGTAGAAAGACATGCAATAGCTTTAGATAAGATGATCTCCACTACGTTGATAAAGAAGGGCCCCAAACCACAGAGCTTCAAGTATGAAAATAATGAAAGGCCACTCAAATCCATCATAAGATTTTTCAAAGTCAATCTTCGTGAAAGGGCCTCATGGCCCTAGCTCCTAGAAACTATAATGAAATTGTCTAGAAGAATTGTTCCTCCGTTGAAGCCCATATGCTCAAGCACGATAAGTTTAGGAAGAATATACTTTAATTGTGGGGCTAGGGATTTGGATAGAATTTTATAGGACATAGACAAGAGATTTATTGGGCACCAACTTGTGATAAGCTCAAGGTCCCCAAGTTTGGGAATGAATTTAATCAGCCCTTATGATGTGAATTTGTAGTGTGACTTTTCATTAGTCATTTATTTCAAAGAAACTATCAATTCATCCAACTTTAGCTATTGGTCACGTAATACTTACTACTCATTTTTCATATTTTAGGGGACTACGCCAATATAGGTTTGCATGGCCACCTTTCAATCATATGTCATCCCTTGAATTTGAACGACCATGTTATAATGATTAATGAATTTTTTTCAATGTCGTCTTGATTTGTGACCCTACTTTCCTCAATATCACAGAGTTTAATACACTCAATCACCCCTTTAGAGACTGAGGCTTTGAAGAAAGCCAAAGTACTCATGTCACCCATCTTGAGCTAATGTGTATAGGCCTAGTTTTGAACACCCTTAACTCTATATATTTCTCTAACTTTGAGAAAATGTCTCATGTTAGTTGCCATGCATTAAAATTACTTGTTGAAGGGCTTGATTTCCAATATTCTAAAAAGTTGTTGTAGCTCCTTAGAAACAACTTTTTTCTTTTTTCTTCTAATGACTATGAGCTTCTTGCCATACCCTCACATAAATGTTGTGACATGTTGAATGGCATATTCCCACCATAAAATCCACTCCCTACTTCCTCTAGTTCAAGGCATTTATTTCCAAATTCTTTTAATAGATTCAATGTAGGATGCAATCTTGTAAATAAGTTGTGTTTAACATAATCTAGAATTACCAACTTCGGGTTTATCTATACCCCAAGAGATGTAAAAATAGTTTGCTAGTTGTTAGATAGGGTGAACTCCCCTACAAGATAAATTAACCTTCTACCTTCATATTCAAAGAAGAAACATTTTTTCTTAGAGAGCATAACTCTATCAAATATTTTTATTATTATCTTATTACCTTTCTAGAAATTGGACCAAGTGAACCATAATTCAGGCAAGTGTTTGTGATGAAATGTATTGGGATCGTATAGGCCTAGCCTAGCCTTGAGGTTGTTCCATGTCAGTTGTTCTCTTGGAACCATGCGGGTAGGTAATGGCCCCTCCTTGTCTCCCTAAGACTTGACATTGGTGAAATAGGCAAAAGGTCTTCAATGGCTCCTCCTCTAGCAACTCCCACTATGTAGTTGTTTCCTCTAGATGATTAGAAGCATAGATGTTGCTTAGGTGAAACACATGGCCTTCAAAATCAAACAAGGTCCATACACCACGGTTAGGAGGATCAACCTCAAGTTGGGTAATAACTTCTGCACATTTGGGAGAAAGTAGAGGTGCATGCCCATATTTGCATTCAACATCGTTTGTATAAAAAAACAAAGTTCTATTAGATTACCCAAAGGGTCTACCTAAGTATAAAGACAATTACTTTCATTTCTTGTAAAAATAGGACATCAATGAATTAAAGACAATTTTTTTAATTTTATAGACCATGGATCTACAACAAGTGTCCATAAGACCTTATACATTCTATGAAACTACCTTCATTGTGAACTAATTTCTATGTGGTGATCCATCATCTCTTGATCACCTTCTCATCTTCTTAGGATATTGAAAAGATTTGGAGAAGTCGTATTCTACAACTTATGAGAGAAGAGGTCATTTAAGATCCTATTTTTTAGCCTCGTGTAAAATTCTACAATACCAAGGGTCGACTACAAAAGCATTCAAATGAAAAAATGGAGGTCATGCCCAACAACTTCCTTATACAATAATGCACCAAAAATTAACAAAAACATTTTTTTATTATTATTACTTTGATTATCTATACTTAATAACTACCATAAAAAAAAAAAAAATTAATTAAACAATTCAAAATATTTACTTTTCGAGGACAATGATTTTTAAGCATTCACACCAACTTGCCCTTCACATAAAACCAAAATTGTTGAAGAGTGGCATACATAACCAAAAAATATATATAAAAACATATATATTGTGAAAGACTATCATACATTTTTAAAAAACAAATTTGTGTAAGAGTGTCATACAATTAAAAAGAAAAAAGTCAAGGCATGGATTATTAGCCTTAGTGCTACTCATTTCGCTTGTTTTTCTATGTTAACTATTAAAGGGATCTCTTATTTCAACGTAAATACTCACTCGACCTCTTACTTTAAGATAAATAAATATTTTTAAAATATCCACTTTTTAAATAAAGTTTACTTAGGAAACCGGGATATTTTTATATATAGAACATTGTTAGTCCCTAAGAGATAGGGAATAATGGCCACACCTAATCTTTCTTTACTCTCTAAATATTAAGCATTGTTGTCTTTTTGCAGTAGACAACAACTAGGCAATGTAAGAACTTGCCATATTAGGTAACAACCAAGGCTCGTTATTGATTGGTGGCAATGTTTTTTTGATCTTATAATGGATATCTTGCAGAGTAAGTATGAGCTTAGGTATTCACAAGAAACGAAGGAAAATATGACTAGCTAGAATTGAAGAATGTGAAGAATGTGGTTGGTTGAATAAAGACAAGGGAATGGGTTGTATGGGAGAGAAACCAAATCTGTTTATCTAGGAGGATCATGGTTATATAAGAGGTTGAATTGTTAATTGTGTTTCATTAGAAACTTATTAGATTAGAAAGGAGATGATGGTTAGTTGCATTTACGAATGAATGGAGCAATATATGGTGACATGGAATCAAATAATGTTGATCGAGTGCGAGTGGAGCGACGTGATGGAAGAGGGGAATAGTGGAGGCAAGTGTTGGTGAAGACTCTGGACCATTTAGACTTCAAAAATTATTGAGTCTCAAGAACATTGGAAGGGGGCAGAGTCGTGGTTTAGTTGGCTTCACACTAATTCATACTTCTTATTGACACAACTATGGACATGGATACCATGGCATGGCACATTTTGAAAGAGTTGGACATGTTGTTTGTGTTATCCAATGTCATGAATTGGACAAAAAGCATACTTACCTCTTTGCTTTGAGGATATTTTTTACATATTTCAATATGATTGCATTAAGAGGTGCATCCCATAGCTCATTATAGGGGTGTGAAAAATCTTAATGAAATATATATAACACCATCCTAGATCCATCTTAACCTCAAATTTATCAAATATCAAGAGGGATGTCAAATTTATCAATTGTAAATTTATCAAATTTTAAATTAAAGTTTTGTATTTTTGTTTCATATATGGGGCTAAGGCAAGTTGTTTAAGGAAAGCACATGACTTTTCTACTATAGTTTCAATGATGACTAACATGGGACACTAACTTTCTTCTATATATAAACTAGAGTTGAAACCACCTTTTTGGTCCTAGAGTATGACCTAGGACTACTTCTAATTGGCTAAGAGCTCATTTTTTTGAACATAAGAAAATAGGTTAATGACCCAAAACTTAAAAACATTTATCGAAAATAGAAGTCTAAACCTTTACAAATCACCAACAAATTAATTTAGATAACCAAGTTTTATATACATACAATGATGTAACTACACATTAGGATCTTGAAATTTTATCGATAAAACCTAAATTATAAACTTTTTCTTAGTATAATATATATTATAATCCTGGCAACATTAAAAAAAAACAAACGTCTTCCTTGAACTTTATTTACTGTCTACATATTTTATAATAATTAAAAGCTAATGTACCTTTTATCTATAATATTAATATTTCTTGAAACAAGGTTAATAACTTATATATAAATGACATGATAATGATGATTTTGCATATTCTGTGGTTTCATCATCTCAGGATAATGGTGGTGTCCATATGCACTCTATGTACTCTACACATTATTCTATACTTTAGACATTTAACTTTTTCATAAACAATCCTCCACTATGTGTAATTCCATCGTAAACTCGTGAGCTTCATGCTACATGTTTTTTTGGTTCGTTTATGTGTTTTACTTTATTCTTGGAGTTTTTATGCAATTAAGTTTGATTCACCACCCATTAAGAAGGGCGATGTCCTAACATAGTTAATGTTTGCAAAATCACTACGCAATGCAAGAACTTTGGGACATAAAGTAGCAACCAAAGCCTATCATGGTGTGTTTGATTCTAAAATTGATGTGTAAGTATGAGTTTGGGTGTGTACGATTGAATAGAGACAAAGGGAAAAGGCCATATGAGAGAGAACCTATATATGTTTATTTATGAGGAGCAAGTTGGTCATATGAAAGGTTAAAGTAACTAGATTATGTTAGAAATGTTGGATCATGAATTACATGATGGTTAGATGTATGAATGGAGCACCTTAAGGTGGTAGAGAATTGATTAACATTGTTGGAGTATGAACGAAGCCACAAGATAAAGGAGAAGAAATCTGTGAAGGCAAGAGTTGGCAAAGATGCTAGCCCATTTAGATTTTAAAATTAATTGAGTCTCACAAAGGATGGAAGGTAGTGGAGTCGTGGTTTAGTGGAGTTGATTCCTCTTATGACCCAATAGAGGACATAAATATCATCATCGAGCACATTTTAAAGCAATTGGACATGTTGTTTAAGTTGTCTAGAATCATGAATTGGAAAAAACAAGATACCATGGCACACCACATTCTGAAGAAGTTGAACATGTTGTGTATCATCCAGTCTCATGAAGTGGACAAAACAACACACTCACCTATCTGTTTTTAGGATATTTTTTTACATATTTAATGTGATTGTGTGAAGAGGCACATTTTGTAGTCCAATATGGGGTAGATGCATCGTGAGTGTAACTCTCCCATGAAAAAAAAAAACTATTTTAACAATAATAATATCAAGTTTGTCGTTTTAAATCTTAACGAAATATAAGTTCGTTCAAGGGGAAACTTTAAGACCTAAATTTCACCCATGGGCTAATTTTCCATTTTGTTCCCCAAAAAGGATTTGTCATTTTCCTTTTTTTTCTAAAAATAATTTGCCCGAAGTCTATGAAATAAAATTATTCTCTCTACAAATCACTGAAATTTTCTAGAAACTATATAAAATCTTTAGAAATTTGAATATTAAAAAAAATATATCGTCAAACATTTTATATTTGGCAATTTAAGAAATTAGTAATATTTTCCAAGGTTTATACATAAGTTTGGATCCTTAAAATTTTCCCTACATATAACACCATCTTAACCTTAGATCTATCAAGCATTGAGAGGGACAAAATCCTAGAGGTGTAAACTTTTTTGAGGCTGTAAATGAAAACTTGAGGAAAAGTTTGCACCTCTAGTGTCCAAAAAAGTTTACATAAAAATGAAATTAGGCTTGCCAAGATATTTATGTCCATAGTAGTGCCAATAATAACAATGGATTGATGCTTTGTCTTTCGTGTATGTTGTTGGATGCCTTCAAAATGTGCCTGCCAAAATATTCATGTCCACATCAGTGCCAATAACATCAATGAATTGATGTTTTGTCTTTTGTATACATTATTGGATACCTTTGTCTCCTAAGTTTCATTTCTAATTCTAAATTTTTACATTCGCATTATATAATATCAATGTACACCAATTATATTTATGTAGTTGTCTTATTATGAAAATAACAAGCAAACAATAACAACCCAAGAATGATATATTAATAGTTAAATATACCTAAGATATATATAGTTTGATGAATATAGTTTGTTGTATGTTAATATCGTAGGGGATTTATGCATTGGGCATACTATCGTTCCTGTAATGAGCATCAATGACCACTTGAAGCTTTAGAGTGTGTAGAGTGAGCGAGAGATTGAACTTCAAGAGGCACTCTACTCAAGGTACACGACCGACTGGACCAATAATCCATAAGCTTGCAAAGATGGCCCACTTCCATTTCCAACTTCTTCTTCTACACTTGAATCTGTAGATATAGATGGGCACACATCAAAGAGCCAATATGCTAGGTAAAATCTATGTTGCATTATGCATTTGTGAAAACACATTCATTTTTTGTTTACCAAAGATGATATAAAACATCTATTCTAATCCATTTCCATGTTGTGTGAAATTCCATGTCCTATGGGAGATAATCTCCTAACAAGGACACTTCCGAGTGATATTATATGATAGGAATTCACGACAAAGCATAAAGTTCCATTACTAGGTGGAATGGGCATATTTGCAGTACCATAAAAAAATGCTTTAGATATTCATTTGTTCTAAAAAAGAACATGTGAGCTAGGGGACCCCTAAGTATTTTAGGCAATGGAATAGGTAGGCCTCCATGAAAAAAATACCAAGCAAAGCAACTCTTTTTAGGTTCAAGGTATATATTCCAAATGGACTTTAGTCAATGAAATCGTTTCTTCTCTTTTAATTTGATCCTCCATACTTTATTGAATTTGGTATCCAACCTTGGCTTAAATGATAACCATTTGTAAGCCTTACTCATCTTATACTTTTTTAAACCTTATAATTGAATCCACCTCTAGTCCTTCCACCAATATTGTAGTATTGGTAGGCCCAATTTCATAAAAATCTTAGATGGACTTAAACTCTACACTTTTTTTAGAAAAAAAAGCATTGATTGTGATAAGCTTGAACTCTCATTTCAAAGTAAGCCAATTCTTTTAGTCTTTGTTCTAATTGTCATACAAATCTAGAGGGAAACATATGCATTTTTTGAAAAGCCTCTTAAATGAGGACCCGACAATCTTTGTCAAGTGTGTGTTGTCCCACAACACTATAGGTGACCACCATAGGCATTGGTCATTGAAAGAACGTCCTACTCTTAAAGATTTACTCTTCTATACAAGTTTTTTCTTTATGGCATCCTAAGCTTTCCAAATGATCTTTGTCATCAATGCTCTTTTCACCTTCACAAGGGTCGATGTGATTTAAATTAATCCATACCTTTGTAACCATAAAGTTCTCATAAGGTGATATAGTTCACCAACAAGCATTTCTAGGTTTGTTGGCCTTGAATGTGATCACACATTTGATAGAAAAGGCCCAAGCGTGATTTTTTGTGGCAAAAATCCCTAGTCTACCTTTATCTATAGGTGTGCAACACAATCCCTAACTCACTCTATGGAAACCTTTGTAGCCATTTATTTTTCCCACAAAATTTTTTGTAGAGCTCTTCTAGTCGAAAATAGGCTTGATTTGAGGGAACACGATAGGAATAGTTGCATGCATGAGTGGCAGGTAGAATTTTGTTACATATTTGGAACTTATCTACAAGGGACATTGGTTTGACAACCCATTTGTCAATCTTCTTGGACACCCTTTGCAAAATTACCTCCAAAAGTTCCTTGTGGGAGGCATGGAAGCAAAGGGGATTTATGAAAACTTGAACACCTAACCAGGTTGAATCCATGCTCATACTTGTGTTGTGAGCTAGTTTGGAGCCTTCCTTTGGATAAGACAAAAGCACTAAGACTTATCCATTTGCAACTTAGATCCCCATGCTTCACATAAGATTTGTAGCTAGTCCATGATGTTGTTCATAATCTCCTAATATTCTTCTAGAAATATTAAAAAAGAATCATATGCAAAATGACCATTTACTAGCTAACAACTCATATGATCAAGGAGAGGGCATGGGAGAGATAGCTTTGATTAATCTAAGAGCCACTCTATGTTGAATAAGGTAGCCAAGAACCTATACTACCTTTAAATATAAAGAAATCAATAAGGGATGTGATCCAAGTGGATATCGGTGGTCACCACCTTTTCCAACTGGCTCAAAAAAGTTTTCCAACAATTTTGGCAATTTACTATTTTTAGCAGTTTTAACTTCCAGGGCCATTTTGAGGGCCTAAATGAAGGTTTTTTGGGATAGAGCTTCTCAATGATATCCAAATGCATGATTGATACCCCAAAATGAATCTCCTCGGCGATACCTTTCCAACAGGGTATCATATGCCTAAAATGGAGATTGTATGCAAAAGTTACGACCCCAGGAAGTTGATGTACTAACTTACCCAGATGGGGCCCACATGAATTTTGGCGCTTCATCTCCTAGGGTTAGGTTTTGGATGTCTAGGGTTTTGGGAATTCCTGTTTATTATAAAAAGGCCTTCAAAGCCTCATTGTAATCATCTTATTGCGAATGAGCGCAGTCGTCACATCTCTTCTCAGAGATAAGCCGCCACCATTCCAGCAAGCTTGTTTCTGCTACATTTTACAGTTTCAACTTATTTCCTTATTGAATAGAAAACTAGTTTTGTTGTATCTCTGTTATTTTGTGTTAAGCACCTATTAATAATCTGTAGTCATTTCATTATGCTCATAAAATCTGGATTAGTGGTATCAGAGAGGTCTTCTCCTTGTCATCTTAATGTGTGTCCCCAATGAGGTCAGAGTACAAAGAGTTCGGTCTCGAGCTTGTTTCTCTTAAGGACAAAATCTCTCGCACACCCAAGTGACCTCTCATGGTAGGAGAAAATAAATATGATGGGACAGAAGATCCTTTCAAATTGTTGATTGAGGAAGTTCTCACACAACAAAGGAATGATATGATGGATAGTTTCGCGCAAATCCTTCGGCGGCTACCAACATGTGACGCATCTTCTTCGAGCGGACGCACCACCCCCTTCAAGGTACAAATAAACTTCGATATTCCTATATTTGAAGGTCATATAGACACAGATGTGTAGACAAGTGGTTGAATCTACTAGAAGGGTATTTTTCTGTCCATAACTTTTTGAATAGAGAAAATATTACTTTTGTATTCCTCAAAGTTGTTCCCCATGTCAAATATTGGTGGGAAACTTTCTGTGAGAAAAAGGAAACAGAGGAACCCTCATTATTTACAGTCATGGCCACCTGGGAATCCTTCAGGGATGTTATTAAGGAACAATACTACCTTGTCGGAAGTTATGACGACTTGTATACCAAATGGACCACATTGCGGCAAGAAAGAGACCAAGCAGTGCCAGATTTCACAAATATCTTTCATACCTTGCGCACCAAGATGGGTATCAAAGATTCAGAGCAACATCTAGTGCTTAAGTATCGCAGCACTCTACATAGATACATCCAGACCGAAATGGAATTTTTGGACATCTCATCCTTGGGCGAGGCCTACCGATATGTCGTCAAAATCGAGTAGAAGATCAAACAAAAGACGCGAAATTTGGGCCTGGGAACCCCTCACAACAAAAGCCAAGAAAGGGTGGCCCCAACCCACAGAACAAAGGACTGAGGAAAGATGGACAGTATCAGGACAACGAGTCCAAGCCACAAGCAAAGAAGGGCACTGGAAAGACAAGGAAAGATATCGGGAAGTGGTGCGACTTCCATAAGAGCCCTTGGCATAACACTGTTGACTATCGCTCAAAGCATCGTTGGTGGCCGAAGTGAAAGCCTCTGAATCAGATGCAGGTTCAGCCTCTGAATCATATGCGGATTCAGACTCTGAGCCAGAACCAGAAAGGGGAAGATGGATCATTGACTCAGAACCCAGTGCCACCATTGCTACCACCAAGCTCTAGCCTGGTGAACCAAATGAGCCAAAAGAAGGAGAACACCTCTTCCATTCATAGATGTGGGTAGAAGGCACCCTGCTGCACTTCATCATGGATAGAGGTAGCCAGAAGAACCTCATCTCAATAGAGGTCGTCAAGCAGTTGGCCCTACTGACAACACCGCACCCACAACCCTACACCATTGGATGGCTCCGCCA
>SNQJ01S0159797.1:15979-29553 GCA_010110895.2 Picea sitchensis
CAAAGAATATTCTTATTATTATTTGATATATTATTCATTGGATCAATCCCCATTGTGGATTGATCATGTCGGCTATTGTAATAGGACCAAATCCCCTTTTGCGGATTGGTCAAATGATAATTATAATAGGCAGAGTAAGAAGTTGGCCCCAACAGATATTAAAGAGGCCCCAGAATGTAATTAAGGTGGTTATAAGTTATAACCACCCAGTTGGAGAAGTCGGCCTTGCCAGTGAAGAGACACTTCACACGTGCCAGTGTAATATAAATAAGGAGGCTAGCGCCTCACTTAGACACACAACTCACTTGCTCATTTCATGAGACAAGTTTTGGATCTGTAGCTAGAGAAGAAGGAGAGAGAGTGGTGCATATCTGGGATAGGACTTTCTGTATTAGTTTAAGAGATCTCTTGGCATTGTATTGGCTATCTATATTAAGTAAGTTTTGCTGGGTTTTCTTCCCCTAGAGGGTTTCCCAGGATAAATGCTGTGTCTCTTTTGATTGTGTATTTCTTAGTGATATTGGATTATGCTATGTTATCTAATGAAATGCAAGGAACTATAATAATGGCTTAAACATTAACACAATTAAGCCTAAAAAATATGAGACCATACAAAAATGTGTGCAACATAGAATCGAGAGAAATCAAAGTTTGTGGCTTAATAAAAAACTTGAAGATTAGTTTAGCAATCTATCTAGACGTATTGGTTTTAATGGATGTTGTGGTCATAAATGTGCCAGATGCATAAATGTGCCAGATGCTTTTATCAAGGTAATGGGCCACTAGTTTGGGAGGTAACATCCAGATGGATCTATCTTAAGCCACTATCCCAACATGTGAGGGGAATTTCGTGACTCTTTATAGGGAACCAACACTGGGATACCATGTCAAAGATCCTAAAGACCCTATGAATGAGGTAGTTTGTAACAATGATGAATTTTGGTAATTTGGCTTGAGTTCGATTGCATGATTAACATTGTGGAGTACGAAGCTTTATGTTTGGAAATGGATTTAACTTGAGATATGGGTATAAAGCATTTGTAGGCAATAGGTGATTTTGATTTCATTGTCTTACAAGTGAAGAGGGATTTCTCTACCAAGAATGAAAGTTCGGAAAGATACAAAAACACAATATGAGATTCCATTGAATTATTTGAAGCCTTTGCTATTAAAGTTGTACCATGAGAGTAGGATGTTAAGGTTGATGCATTGACAGTAGCAACAAAAACCTTTCAACCATGCGATGAGCTCATTTCTAGGGAGTGTAAAATGGAAATAGTTTTTAAAGCTTCTGTTCCAGACAATTTTGAACATTGGCAAGTGTGCCAAAATGATGCTCAAATTCTAAGGTTTCAAACAACTTACAAGAGTTATGAGAAAACTAGTTTAATTGGCAAGGTGAAGAAGAAGAAGAAAACGATGGTGAAGTAAAGATTGAGGACTTGCTAGATAACAAGATTGCTTATGGAGTGGTCCCCTTGGAAAGAATGTTTAATAGGCATGACATGTATAAGAAATAATTGGAAGGAGATTAACCCGAGGATGTGATTGAGATAAACATTGGATCAACTGAGAGCCTCAGGCCTATCAAGATTGGGAAGATTATGTCTCATAATGAAAAGAAGAGTATAAAGAACTTGATCAATGAATATAAGGATATGTTGGCATGGTCATACAATGATTTCAAGGCATACAAGGGCGATATCATAACCTCTTAGGAAAAAGGTAAGAAATATCGATCTTAAACTAGTCCTGCTCATTTAGAAGGAATTGCAAAATATGTTAGTTGCAAAAATGATAGCTCCCACCAAACATTATTGTTGGATTTCAAACATGGTGGTGGTAAGAAAGAATGGTGAAATCCAGTTTTGTGTGGATTTCAATAATTTGAATCAGTTGTCCCTCAAAGACAATTATCCTCTACTGAATATGGAGCAATTATTGCAAAGGGTTACAAGAGCATGGATGATTTTAATGCTTGACGGTTTCTAGGATACAATCAAGTGCTTTTTAAGAAGGAAGATTGACATAAGACTGCCTTTACTACGCCATTGGGAACCTTTGAGTATCTTAGGACACCCTTTTGGATTGCTAAATGCAGGATCTACGTTTAAGAGGGATATGGATTTTTCATTTAGAGATCTTATAGGAAATATTATTGAAATATACCAAGATGACTTGATGGTATTTTTAGAGGACAAAAGCTCTCATTTGCACCATTTAAGGAAAGTCTTTGAGAGGTGCAAGAAATATGGGATATCTTTGAACCCCAAGAAATCAATATTTGTTGTAGATCGGGGAAAATTGTGGGGTCATATTGTTTTGAAGAATGGTATCCAAGTTGATCAATCCAGAGTTGATGCAATTAAGAAGGTTCCTCTTCTTGAAAATAGGAAGGCAGTGCAATCATTCTTCGGTAAGATAAACTTCAAGTGGTTTATCTCGAATTTTGTAGAAATTATCAAACCTATATCAAAGCTTCTCAAGAAGGATTATGAGTTCAGATGGGATGATTAAAGAAAAAAATTGTGTCTACCCCTGTCCTTGTTAGTTTGGATTATTCGAAGATTTTTTCTGATATTTTCCTTTGCCTCAGAGGATACAATTGCAGGAGTACTATTGCAAAAGAATAATAGTAACATGGAACAACCTATTACCTTCACGAGTAAGAATATTAGGGACTTTGAGATAAAGTATACAATCATGGAAAAACAAGCAAATGCATTAGTCCAATCTTTGAAGTATTTTAGAACATATGTAGGGTACTCTAGAATCATAGACTATGTCCCTCATTTAACAGTAAAGGACATTTTAGCCCAACAAGGTTGAATATGTATTCATGGGAAGTGGGTTTCTAGAATCCAAGAATATGATATAGATATCAGGGCAACAAAGATAGTTAAAGGATAGGGATTAGCAATGATTTTAGTTGAAGGAAATGAGAAGGCTTTGGGTCTGAATGATATTGATGTGATTTTTGCTATCCTTGATGAACTCATGCATGTGGATTGGTACTCAGGAATTATCTATTTTTTGGAGAATTTTGTGTCCAGATCACTTCACCAATCATAGGAGGAGAGTGTTGAGATTGAAGGCTACAAAGTATTGTCTCATTCAGGGTGGTCTAGGTTGGAGAAGCCTTGATGGGATGGTACTCAGGTTTGTAAACAAAGAAGAATCAAAGATGTTAGGATATTTAGATACTTAGGAGTTCATTAAGATCAACTTGGTCTAATGTGTCTTTGGGTAAAAGTGTGTTTTTTTGGTATGCACTAGTATGCATTTGTAGTTATGCAATATGGCGTGTTTCCCCCTCAAGGGTGAGAGGTTGCTGCTTGCATGAGGTGTCACGTTCATCTTCACTAGATCTAGACATAGTTCCTCTTGATCTCCACTAGATAGATGTTCGTGCTAGCTCACTTTCATCCCCGCTCCTCAGATGGTAGATGCACTGTGGTATGGTATGGTATGGTTCTCAGTTTGCTTCATTTGACATTCCATGTATCAATACCTATCTGGATATGATGATATAACTTCTTAGCTCGTCGTAAAGTGGTAAACACCTAATGATTTTCTATTAGCACTTCATAGCATTACATGGTTTTATTACTTTCCTCATAGTACCTTGGGGAACATGTTTTCTGTTAGAAGTGTGTCATTTCTTGGGTTAACTTGTACCATTGGGTGTTTAGGATAAATAGCATTAGACATATCCCAACCATGCTAACCATTTTCCACCTCCCCATTTTCATTCAGTCCATCCACATAAAAAATCTCATCTTGGTCATGTATGATTTCTCAAAGGTCAAAAGGAAAGGTCAAAATTAAAGCCTGAATCAATAAAGCCACTAAGGCTGAGGTGAAGAGCTAAAATTAAAAGCCAAATATAAATCTTGAGCAATGCCCCTCGCTATGAGGCCAATGCCCCTAGTCCCTGGTTTGTCTATGAATATCTAAATAAAAGGGACTTGTTCGATAAACTGAACATTCAAAGAAAAATGCTTAAAGGGGTAGTAAGAAACAATGTCAAGGATGGTAGCTTAACGCTAAGCTCCCTCCAGAAGGCTATTGCAAAATTGAAAAAATCCTAGCCAAATGAAGCTAGATGAAGAAATAAATGAATAATAAGATCTGTGCATGTCTAAGACTTTAAGGGTCATCACATGAACTCATTCCCCCTTCCCTTTCATCATTATTACTCATTATTGCCTATCTTCCACCTAGGTACTTAGGAAATATGGGTTGTCCTAGGATTTGATGCATGTATAAGGGTTAATATTGTTCCCTTTCGTAAGACTTAGGCAAGTATTAAAACCAACCCCTTTGTTATGTTGTGCTAAGAGATGTCACTAGGTGCTACCAATTAAGGGCTTGCTAAGAGGCTAAATCCATCACTTCAAGTGGGTATTGTGCATTGGGATACATGTACCATGCCTCGAGATCTATGACACTGCCTTGGGATTCATGATGCTGCATTGGGATTCGTGTATTGTTATATGGCCATATCTATAGACATTGGGATCCATGACATTTGCCTCAGGATTTGTGTACCACATCGAGATAGGTGTCACTGCATTTGGATTCGTGATAGTGCATTGGGCCATGACATGGACACCATGTCATCACACATACCACATGGATCATTTATATGCACCCTCCTTGCTTAGTTGGACGTTGCATGCGCACTCATACATTATTTATTCCCCTTGGACCACATGTGGGGAGTATTTAATGCATTTGAGAGGGCGATTACACATTACGAGGGTGGTTTCACATGGTGATTTGAACCCCAGGGTGATGTGGGATTTTATTTGGACCAGTACTTGAGGAGCGCTTGCTTTTTTGAGCCCACACGTGCCTCTTGACATCACTTCTTTGCTTGGACGACTCACACGTGTGAGGGATTTTGAGGACATTATTCTTCATGTGGACGACTCCTTGGTTGGAGGGGATTGACGTTGGAGCCATTGGACCATTTGACTTGACTATGGATCATCCCCTTGTATGTGGAATTCACCTTTTGAGGGGCGCACCTCTATTGGCTTCTACGTTTGTCCACATGTGTGGCCCTCCATTGTAATTTGACCTCTTCAAGAGGGACGTTTAACTTTGTGAGCATTTTATGGGATGTATTTTATTAATATTTCTATTTTCCAATGGTTTTACCAAGCTAATGGTTTTGGAGCTCATGGTTTTGAGCTAGCACATGGTTTTGTATTGTATTTGAGGAGCTTCATCTCTTGAAGGAAGACGACTCCATTTCAAATCGTTTGAGATTAAAGAGAAGCTTGGCTTAAGAGTTCTTTTGAGTATCTATTTCTCTCTTTGTGAATTTCTGATTATTGTTCAAGGGTTAGATAAGCGCTCTTAGAGGTTTTTCGGAAGAAAAAGACTACTACAAGGCCAAAGAAGGGTGAAATGCTCCACTTGGAAGGGGGTTCTCAAGGTAAGTTCGCCTTTCCCCTTTGATCATTAAAGTTCTTTGTTCATGCATTAAAGCAGGATGTCTAGTGGCTCTTTCCTTTTGCTTGGCCAGCCTTTGAGTTCACCTTGTTAGTACCGGGAAAGGCTCCTCCTTGGACTGATCCTCCCTTGCAACCTAGAAAGGAACCTTCTAGCCCTAGGTAGCGCTTGAGGGGCAATTCTCCAGGTGCCATGAACACTACCATATCATAAGCCCTAGTCTTCACTTGGACATGAAGTGGTGGCCCCATAAGCCCTCTAAGGCACTGATTTTCTCTTTGTCATCAACCACCCTAAACCCAAAAAGTAAATCTATTCTTTTTTTGTTTTCTTTGAGTTTCATTGCATATCTTTGTTTGACCTACAGTTGGACGATCCTTCATCTTGTTATCCTTAGCTAGCATTTGAGGGTTTGAAGTGTTTTCCTTGCTGCCTATCCTCACATTACCAAACCCTAGGGGCATATTGCACTGTTTAATCATCACTAACCCATTTGTTGCAGCCCTAACAATCATTCCTTGAGCCGATCAGCCTGTTGTTCTGAATCTGCAGGGTTTACAGGGGTCAGATCTGAGGCATATCTTCCATTTTTTAGGGTTATTGCAGGTCTTTTTTATCCTAGGCTGTCCCAGCTGCCAAGCCATCCCCTAAACTGCTCCAACGACTTGACTTTTGCCTTGATTGTTAACTCATTTGTGTCAATTATATCATTGTCCTAACTGTCATAATTTGCAGGGTATACCAATAGGCTGGTGGATCTTTTGTGATTGTTTCTGAGGTCGTTTTCCTGCTTGGTTGTATAGTTGCAGGTATACCAAGCCTAAATCCTCTCTAACGACCTGCTAACCCTCCAAATTGTTACCCTTGTCTGCCCTCGTTTAAGTGTCTATTTTCTGTAGAGGTATACAGTGGTTAAGCGTGGTTCATTTGCTGTTTTTCAAGACAGAATGGATGGTGTTACTTTCCCGTCGAGTGGCCATACTTACCATCATTCCAGATTACCCCAACCACCTTCAAAACCTTTGTGATGTTACTTATCATTGTTGGTGAAGGTGCCGATTCTGCTACAATCAGTTAAACAGTGATATTTATTTACAACAGTACTACCTCTCTTTGTTTGTGGTATCATGTATTAATGGTTTGAATGGTTATAAGTTGCTGCTGTAATAATAGTTCATTTCAAGCTTAAAAGTGTTTCATGAATACTCATTAAATGCTTCATTAATTTCACATAGAAACGTTGCTGGTCTTTTACACTATAATTCTCATAAGCATGCTTTGTAAATGATATATGTGCCCTTTATTTGTCGAAGTTGTCCATTGAATAATTTGTATCATTTGCTATTGGTTGTTAATTCATGAACATTGATCAATATTGATAAATGATGCATTGATATAATTGTTGCAAGCAGTCTTGAGCATGTATTGATGGCTTCACTAGTTTATCTTGAGCCTTTCTTCTTGAGAAGTCAACCCAAGTCAAACTAGTCCTCGTCCTCACCCATCCTATCTGCAAAGATAGGATCTAGTTTGACTACCCTATCCTAGAAGAGTAGAGGCAAGGCTGCTGAGATAACAGTGGGCGGCTTGCCTATCTGTTGCCCCAAGCTCTCCCTCTCAAGGTGGGACTTTCCATTGGCAAGAGTTTGAGCGATAACATGACGATCATGATATGTTCTAGACATAAAGTGATTCGACGACTCGTATTCTCCTCGATATTAACGACTATTGATCTGTGGCTTAAAAATGATTGGTCCATGATTTCTATTTAAAGAGCATGGAGGGTCATTTGCTGAAGATCGATTGTGAGAAACGCTTATGTAAAATATTTTTCTTTTGCGTTAATATATTGGCTTAAGTGGTTGCATTAGTCGAGGTCATGGACTATTTCCCTCTTTTAGGGTTTTAACCACATAAAAACGTTGGTGTATTGATCTTTGATCTGGTTGTGTGAGTGGTTCCTTAAGGTATTCATGCTGTGTGGAAATACCCCGTTTTCTCGAACATGGTATTAGGGCCTATTTGAAAACCCCACTCACATTGTTGATTGCGACCCTGAACATGTGTCGTCACATACAACAAAGGATTTGTAGGTTTTACTATTTCTGTGCATTTGTGGGTTTGGTGGACCGTTCCATTGCATCTGAAGTGCTTCTGTCAGTTTGAAATGATTTTTGATTTATTTCGAAATGTTTTTGTTTGTCCATGATATAGCCATTTGTGTCAGATTAGAGTTATACAGTTTGATTATGCCTTTTTATTTATTTATTTATTCCTAGTTTGCTCCTCTTTCCAGTTTTCATATGCTCTTTGTTGTGCTTTCTATGCGATTTTGACAAATCAGAAACACAGTGGAAAATGTTTTTTTTTTCTTTTTGTGCGTATGCTTTTTGCTCCGTGCGAGTTCAGCGAATCAGAAACAGAGGAAAAACTTGCATTTTCTAAGCAAGCTAACCGAGATCTATCCCCATTATTATAAAGTTTTGATTTTTTTTTCCCAAAATATTTGCTTGTTTTTGTGTGCGGTTGTGTTGAAGTTTTTCGTAGACAAAAACAAAGGTTTTTGGGGTAAGCAGGGATCTTCGAGGCAAAGAGTACAAAAAATAAAAAAAACCTCCCTCCATAAAATTTGCTATATATTTAATATTATCTCACTTGGTTAAACGTTACTTTATTTAATAAGAAGACTTGAGTTCAAGTCTTTCTTTTTATAAGTTACTTTTTGAAAAAGTTCATGCAACCTTGAGTTATCTCATAACTTTATTGTAAAGTGCATTTCATTTAAATTATAAAAGTGAATCACTATAAAGTAACTTTAATATTATTTTTCTAAGTTATTTTTTGCATGCAACTTTAATTTATAAAGTAACTTTATTGTAAAAGTGATTCTCACTTATATCTTATTTTATAAAAGTGGGTCACTTCATTGTAAAAGTGAGCTTATAGGCAAAGTTAGAGAATTAAACAATTTTTTTTTACTCAACGACCTCATTGTGCATCCATCACCACGTGGGCCAAATTCTATGTGCTACATGACACTTTGGTTACATTTTATGTTTTTTTTAAAAAAAAGGCATAACTTTCACATCTAAAGTCCGTTTTCAGTGTTGTTTTTTTTGAAATTGCGTATTATTTCAAGAGCTTTCCATTAGGTTTGCTAAAACTTGGATGCAAACATTGAGTACTTACACTTATACTTTTAACAAACCTAATCCAATGAATACCCGCACTTGATACTTTTAACAAACCATTTGCCACATCCCGCGAATAGGTAGAATTGATACTTTTAATAAACCTATCGTTAGTAAATTGGAAATACATGAAAACATATTTCTATTTCCGTAAACCTATAAGGAAATAAATTGAAAATAAATGGAAAAATAAAGTAGTTTTCCTTCTTTCCCTACAACACTATTCACCCACGGGGTCAACATCATCATCTTAAATCCTATTTGTTGAAAATAAACATTTTTTGACATTTTTTAGGAAGTTTTCGTAAGAGGTCCTTTCTAAACCTCAAATTTCCCCAAATGCTTAGGCCTTACTTGCTCTAGGATGTGATGATATCATTATCAACATTGCCACATTTGGAGACTTTCTTTAGGTTCTAGGAGTTGGTGGTTTTACAATGGATAATTCGATTTGTTGTGATGCGAGGCCTGATTCTCAACTATTGGTTCTAGTGGAGGAGCTAAGTACTTCTTCACCTTCCTCGATGCAATTTTTACTGACAAGTTTATAGGATTTATCCCACTATTTTTTATAGATGATTCTACAGATGACTCTCATCATATTTCAATGGATCTTTCTTCTTTACCTTTGCTAGAAGCGATCTTCCCCAACTTGTGGAACTGTATTGGTGTGGAGATATGATGTTCAATGGGGAGTCGGGGGACTATCTATTTGGCTCCTATTCAACATTAAAGAGGGATGTAGCTTGTGATGAAATGTCTTCTCTCTGCAGCCCCCTACTGATTGTAGGAGTGTAATCATCATTTTCGGCCATGATCAACTTTGTATTGAGTTGGATATTCATCAACCCACTCTCATTTCTATTGAGAAACCACTCACTTGTATTGAGATGGGTATTCATCAACCCACTTTCATTTGTTTTCTAGCTTTGATTGACCTTTATCGAGTTGGGTATTCACATAAACCCACCCCTATATCTGGCTATGACTGACCCTATATTGAGTTGAGTATCCATAAACCCACTCTCATATGTATTTCATCATTTCTCTTAGTAGCCCTTTGTACATCTTATTAAGGTATGTTGAGAATGCTGTATTTCTCAAATTTGGCGATGACCAACTCATATTGTGTCAATGCATTTGGTTAGGCATTAATGTAATCTTCATTATAATACTAGGTTATAGTTAAGGCCGTCATAATCAACTTATATGCAGGCCCATAAAACCTCTTGGGGAGGGCACCCTACCTCTTGAGTTGTGTATAAATACACACCCAAGAGTCAATTGTAATATATCATCTCCATTTATTTTCTCCATTGTTTGCAAGTTTTAGGGTTTGATGGTGGTGTTTCTATTTGATCCTTCTCCCTCATATGGTTCTCAACACCATTAATCATCAAATGATATCAAAGAAAAACTTGTGCTTTCTTATTTAAATTTAAATGAATCCTTTACTAATGTAAAGGTGTTTACATTGTTTTTGAAGAATAATTCCTCTTTTTAGTATTAAAAGTTGATGCTCCTGAAGTACTGGTTTATATTATATATTAAAGCAACCCTTATGAATTGACTATACTAGCATTTTGTGGGATAAAGTCAAAATGAATAGTTCTATTGTTCAGCAGACTTTTAAAAATATGGTGGACTTTAATCCAAGAAGCTCTTCTTTTTTGTCTAAGATCATTGTCAAAGTCGGTGCATTCTTATATGGTCATAAATCCATTCGCTCATTAGGTCTTTTTCTTGACCTGTCTGTTCAAAAGGACTAATATGTTTTGTCCTCACTGATTTTTCCTGTGTGGCGTGGTCCTTTTGATCATCCTTTCTTACTTATGATCAATAAAGGTGTCTTGTGGGACAATATGTTAGATGATACAACTAAGACTACAAGCATTGCTCTGCTTTTCTTCTTTTAGCAAGATTTGTTAGAGTTTTAGTGAGATCTTCTGGAAACACTTTAACTGTACAGAAGGAGCCATTAATTATGTCTTTTTCTTGATCCATCTGTTCGAAAGGACAAATATTTTTGTCCTCACTGATTTTTCCAGTGTGGCATGGTCCTTTTGATCATCATTTCGTACTTGTGAGCAACTAAGGTGTCTTGTTGGACAATATGTTAGATGATACAATAAAAACCACGAGCATTCCTCTGCTTCTCTTCTTTTAGCAAGATTTGTTAGAGTTTTAGTGAGATTTTCTAGAAGCATTTTAACTGTATAGAAGGAGCCATTTACTTTTCTCATGAATTGGTTTTTTCCTTGAGCCCTCTTTTTATAAGCTACATCCATTTAAATCACTGAATAATCCTGTCCAATTTCAATTCGTGACTCAAAGGCACTACCTTAACACGAGATGGATATTTCTTTTGTTCTCATAAAGGTTAAGAGGTTCCTCTTGGTTATATGGCACCTTCATAGTTGCACTCTTTATATGGTCAATTTTCTTATGTCCAATATTTTTCCTCTGGAGTCTAGAGTTCATGAATTTTCTTTCTTTACTGAAGCAACTTTTGGATATGAACCTCCTTTATATGCTTATTATGTTTGGCAGGTTGGAGAAACGTTACTGGAATTAGTTGTAGATGAGAATCATAGTAAAACGACACATTTAGAGGGAGTACAGGTGGTCTCCACAGATGTAGAGTCCGGGGAGCCTGTTTTAACATCTAGCGGATCTCCAAAAACCAGAGAAAGCAGGCAAAATGTATTGTCTACTCCAGCTGTTCGTCATATAGCAAAGGAATATGGTGTCAATGTAGAAGACATTCCTGGTACTGGTAAAGATGGAAGGGTATTGAAAGAGGATGTTTTGAAATATGTAAACGATAAAGAGAGCATGTGGGATGAGATTTCTCCCATTGCTGAAGCCAGTCGACCCTTAGAGGCCGAGGTTATGAATTCAAGATCAGAAGCAGACTTAACCCATCTAAAATCAAGAAGAAAACAAATCCTTGAAGATAAAATTATTCCCCTCAGGTATGGTAAAAGTATGTCTTTTTTCTATGGTTTATGTGATAGTTGTTCATGGGCTTAGAGATTACATTATCATGAAATTACTGGTCTTAGCTTAGTTCTTGAAAGAAATGTAAAATCAAAGGTTTGTCCAGGAAAACAATCCCACGTTAGTATCTTTAATAGCATTGGAGTTCATAATTGGACTTTTGCCTCTCTGTTTCATTGAGGCACTTGAACTTGATGTGATTGACTACACCATGGGTGATGGTAACATGTGCCTAGATTGCCATCAGAAGCTTGAACTTGACTTTCCGGTGTTTCTCTTCCTTTCAATCAATCTTTAGCAAGGGAGCACTAGTAAAATCAAACTACTGTAACAAGGACCTTAAATGTCAATATTGGACCTTTAATTCTTGTTACAACTATTGTTATCTCTTGGAACCAATTTTATCAACTATTTGATAGATATGTTTGCGATCTGTTTATATTGTGCTGCAATAGTCAGGTGTTTCTCAAAAATATTTTATGCACTCGTCTTCTCTATATTGTAGAATATATTCTCTAAATTGTGAAACCCAACCTAGTGAATATAGTACATCTGGATATTTTCAAGGGTTTTATGCCGTCTATAATGATACAACCTGCTATTGAAGGTACAGCTTGATTGAGTATTTATTTGAGTGATAAAAGTACAAAGGATTTTTACTTGACACAGGATTCAATGGACATTTCACGGAAAGTGAACCACTGCCAATTTTACAGTCATATTTGCAAATGTTACTTTCCATTTTCTGTTTTCATCTTTCATCTTTAATCATTTTCGTTTTTAACTTATTACATTGTTATTTGTGTGGAATATAGTGTCACAAAACTCTGAAATCCTCTTTGTATTTCCAGAACGTAGATTTTACTCAGAGAGGGATAGTAATTTGTAAACATGCCAAATACTTTGTTATTGCAAATTCCATGTAAAGATAGTGCTTTTGAACAGCATACAGAGGGAAAGTGGATGCAATTATAAGTATCGAGTGTGTGGCATGAAGCTCTGCTGCCCTGAGATATAGAGGTTCAGCAGGTTAGGAGAGTTTATGCATGAGGACTGAAGCTTGTTTTTCTTTTCAGGGGATTCCAGCGTGCTATGGCGAAGACTATGAGCATTGCAGCCAAAGTTCCTCACTTCCATTATCTGGAAGAAATTAATGTTGATTCTCTTGCAGAGTTAAAAACAGCTTTTCAAGATGCAACAGCTGGGCAAGGCGTGAAACATACGTACTTGCCATTTCTGATAAAGTCATTATCATTTGCTCTTATGGAGTATCCTTCAATGAACAGCGTTTTCAATGAGGATGCATATGAAATGAATTGTAAAGGTATGAAATTAAGATCATATTGTACAAATATGCAATGGGTGTATAGTTTGAATTAGTAGCAATAATTTTAGCAACAGAGTAATGCAGCTAATTTCGGAATAATCTGCTCAGACTGAGATGGACATATGTCATTCTATTGCACATGACTGTTGGCCTTTCTCTTTCTTGTGGAAATTTCTGCTGTTCTAGACTTTAATGCAAAACAGAAATTTCACCTCTTTGACTAGAGGTTTCCCAGATCTTAACCCTGTGAATTTTCAACCTTAGGGTTGTTATGAAATATAGAACAAAACAAAAGCAGAAAGTAAACAATATTTCAATCCTCAACAACCCAGTCTTCTAGGCAATCCAAGGAGAAAAGATACCAAAGTGACTTGATAAGTTTCAACCCTCTAAGGCAATCTTGTCATGCATAAACCAGATCTGAAAAACTCACTTTTACAGTAGTGATAATAGCAGTAAAACAACTCTTGACTTCAATTATGATGTTATATCACTTAACAAAAATGTTCTTTACTAATGTCAAATCAGCAAGACATATATAGGTGTAAATAACAATTCACGAAGAACATAGATGGCTGAAAATCCAGATCTGC
>SNQJ01S0159798.1:8768-21693 GCA_010110895.2 Picea sitchensis
ATCCAACTGCTACAACTATAACCTCCAGGTGTGCCTAGCTGCCCCACACATTACACACTAGATTAGTCGGGGGGAGTTGAACTCGAGACCTCTTTGGAACTTCATTTTCATGACACTTGCCAATTGAGCTGCCCCCCCGGGGGATGTTTTCTTTGATATTTATCCAAGTTAATATTTACAATAAAATTAGTATAAATTAAAAAAAAAGAAAAAAAAAACATGATTATTTATATATAATGTTATGATATATTTAAAGACAATGTCATATTTCTATACTAAAAATTATTATCACATCATTATCATTTTTCTTTGTTTTCTTTGAAATTTATCCAACTTAATGTTTAGAATAAAATTTAAATTATGAAAGATAAAAACCTAAAAAATTGTGTTTGCATGCTTTGAAGAAATTTTTTGTCTAGTTCTATAAACATTGGCCCCTTCATTAAAAAATTTAATTGACTTGTGCACTTAAGCAAAGTCTATTGGTGATAGGATGATATGTGGCATTTGTGTTGTCTATTACTTCCCATGAAAGAAATGTATGAACACGACAAAATTTAAAAAATTCTTTCTCACATTTGTGAATGGGATCTCTCAAACTTTTCAATTTAAGTCGATTCACCTCACTCAAGGGGATTTGAACCAAACACTTGTTGACATTAAACTAACTAAAAATCCAATAATATTGATGACAACCATTTAAACTAATAAAACTTAAAATTATTATAAATATTACATAGATAATTGTTGGATTGCATTTGAATAGAGATAAATATGGAATGCTTTTTCATTAATATGATACACATATAAATACATGATCATGAGCTTTGGATTCATCTTCCAAGAGGTCTCTTGGACTCCTAATGACCATTCCTATTCACTTGACTATTCATATTATGTCTTCAAGTGAATAATACAATAAAATACCATAACCCTAAATGGATCAGTTTTCCAACATTCCCCCCTTAACCTTAAGGGGTGTATGTGAGTCCAAATAGAGAGATGAAATATGGAAGTGTACAATTGCGAATGGTTGAATGTACTATTTGAAACTAGTGGTTTTGGGATGACCACAAAACAAAAGGCTAACACAAGTTGATGTATTCTACTAAATGGTGGTGGTGGTTTAAGGAAGACCACACACTTTGAAACTTGGCTCTAAGGCTCAATGGTTCCTAGAACATTTCTTAATTTAGCTAGAAGTTGATGTTTTTTGTTAATTGGAATTGCTCTTAGATGAAGGTTTAAAGATGACCACAAATTGTTGTCTCGTAGAAATTTATTCCTTTTACTAAATGGAGGTTTAATATGACCACAAACAATTGTCTAGCAAAAGTTATTGTCTTCTACTAAATGGAGGTTTAAGGAAAACCACAATCCAAATCACATTGATGGTTATGATGTTGGCTCGCTTGTTCTTTATCGATTGATAGGAATTCGAAAATTGAATCTTGATTATCAATCATTGATATTATCCCCCTTTTGAGGGACAAGGTGAGAAGAGGCAATTCTTTCCACTACAATATGTGTCAATACTCGAGAATGAATTCCTTGGTATGAATAATATATTTTCTTGACTGATGATCATCATTGCCAAGAAGTGATCCACCCATAGTGGTTATTTACTCTTGTAGTTTTCTTGCATTTGGAACATCTATTTGAAGGATTATTATGCTTTACACAATACTCATAAGGATGAATATCAAAACATTGATCCTCCATATAGACAACTCGATAACAATATTGGCATTTAGGAATCTTCTCTTGAATTGGAGTAGTTGAATATGAACTTTCTTGAAGAAATCTAGCACTTTGGAACTAGATTGGTTTGGTATAACCTAGAATATGAAATGAAACTTCCTTTTCATATCAGATACATGTTGTGTTCTTATTGTCTTTGATTTCTTCCCAAGGTATGATGATTGAGCAGTAGGCCTCCAACACAATCGATCTATGGTAGAGCTCCCAACCACTCCAAGGAACCGACACAAGCAAATCAAAACAAAAATGAGGACATACCCATAGCAAACACAGAGAAGGAGGCGATTGACGTAAGGAGGAGAGAAGAAAGATGTGGGGATGGGGGGTCAGCGACTGAGGAAACCCTAGCCTCAGACCCTGTTGTTTTGTAAATATTATATTTTCATTTCCACATGCCATAAATAATGAATACATGATCTCTATATATACCTATTCATACCTACACATGAGGCCCATATACTATTAGGCCGAACCTATTACATATATATTTACAAATCACATGTACATTTAGCCCCATATATTCCCCCCCTTGAGGTCGTATCATATACATTTAAATCTATACATGCCCCCCTTGGGTCATAACATGTATGCTAGGATTGGTAAGGCATTAAAGAGGTGTAAATTCATCAAAAGGAAGGACTCAATGGATTTACATTTGGGGAAAAATAAACTACATGAGATCATGGAAATAATAGATTTAACCTTATTTGGATGTTTATTGAGTAGAAGAATGGGGGTTAAAACTTTAAAGGATTTGATGCAAGTGAAATTTGAACCAATGGTTTTTTTTCTTCCTCGACATTTTTCTTTAAATAGAGGTTGGATGGTGTGGATATTTCATTCTTCAATTGAGGTTGAAAGGATTCTCCAAGAATGATGAAAGCGAGGAGAAAAATGCATGTTCTTAAAAAGATAACACTTTTCATTTGATGCGAGAACAAAGTGAATATATGATTATGCAATGTGGGTAAGGATTTCGAGGGTGCCAATGATCATGTGGTTGGATGAAGTTTTTGCAGAGATTGGAAATGCATTGGGTATTTTTTTTTATGAAGGTAAGTCTTCAATCCCACAAACCCTATGATAGGAAATGTTGTTGATTCTTTATATTTTGGATCATGGGGTGTAGGATTAGATAGAAGAGAATATCAAACCCTTGGAGAGTTCCTCCCTATTCTATATAGGATAAAAAATCATAAGCCTCCTCCTCTCATCCCACTTAATGGGTTGGTAGGGCATAAATATTGTGAGGTCTCTTCATCAATAAAAACTATAAATTTAAGTGAGGAAAAGGGGGGCTTGGTATTCCACATTGATGTTCAATCTATGGAGGTCTCCAAATTTAATCTTAGATCAAGAGCCAAAGGATATTCAATAATTGCAAGAAATATAGAAGGGGGACTAGGATTTTTAGAGGAAAAATATTCAAAAGATTCTCAAAGAGGAAGACAATTGTACGTCTTGTTGAGCCCTCAATTTTTTTTTTCACTTTTATATCCTAAACTTCAATCCAAAGCCTATACCTATGAACTATTTTATATCCTTTTTTATCCCTTTTTTCCATAGATATCATGCTCAGTGACAAAACTTGTGTATTGAAGAATATATGAGGTGAATTGTCCATCCTACTACACACATTTCTATTCTTCCTTATGAAAATTGGATTTAATTAGTTATTATTTTAATGAGTCTCTATAGAATATATGATTTTGTAGAAACTCAAGTATAGTTCTGTAGCAACTAAACAATTTTCTACAACTTAATCGTTGTTCTATAGGGTCGTGAACACTTTAGGACTGAACCTCAACTTGTGGAAGATTGAAAATCAATCCCTGAAGCTCGTCCACCTATCAGTTCATCCCAAGGGTCCTCTAGACCAACATGAGAGACAAGTCAAACCTACAATCAATGCATGTACACGTGGTAGAATTGCGCGAGATGAGTCTTCATCAAAGAAACACGAAATGGAATGAGATCACATTAGAGAAATTCGTGCATTTTGTCATGAATTTCTCCATTACATGGATGTTTAAATATTGTTTAATATATCTATGAGCTGTTAGATCCGATTTAACATACACACATGTGTATTTCATTTGTAAACAATTTATGAGATATGTGAGAATTGGATCTATGCGATCTTGTGTACAATGTATAAATACGAGTTATCAGAAATTCATAGGGACGGATGTCTTTTCATATCAGACTACTATAAATTTAATATATGTTTGAAATTAATATATCGAATTTTTGGTTACTTTTCACATACATGAGTTGTATTTTTTGATTTTATAGAGCTTAGTTTCATACATTCTTTTCTAAGTAGCGTTCCATAATCTAGGAGGGACCCCTGAGGAGGATTACACTACTCAGTTACTTCACTGTTGGTATTGATTGTTTATTAAGTTGTGTGGTTTACATTTCTGATCATTTCTTTTATGTAAATTCGCTTACTTTTGTTTACACAGGGAAACTAACACAATTTAGACATTAATTGAATAATTGACTTTTATTTTAGTTGCAAGAACTTTCATTGACTTGGATGATTGTAATTAACAATCCAGTAGATTGATGATCTTAAGTGTCTATAATTAGTCCTAGGTCTTTATTGATCTATTTTTGCATCATTAGCAATTACTCTGTTCTTTCTGTAGCTGAACAAAAACTCTGTTTCTGTAGCTAAAACAACGAACAATTTCCCTTATGCATTAGTAATTAATTAGATATAATAGAGGCTAATACATTCATATATTTTTCATGCAATTCATAAGGTTGATGATTTAATGTAGTAGAGTTCACCTAATTGAACTTATTAATATTTTGGCGTTGTTGCCGCAGAAGTGAAAAAAGACATTTAGTTTTTCTTTTTAATGCACATAGGAATGAATGCATGGGGAGAGAGACGGTAAGATTCAAATACCACCTGATTGTGAATTTTATTTATAGTATAACACCTCGACACATTCACTATAAGTAGAATTGTAGTGAGTCTCTCTTCAACTATTTAAAATCATGTTAAGTAGAATGCATGAATAGACGTATAGATAATAGAGGTATATTTACTAGCGGTAGGAGTACACGAACACCCAATTCACCTAATCCATCACATGATACTATAAGAGACACACCACCAACTAACACATATCCAGGTAGAACTACAAGAGGAGGATTATTAGGAATGAGCTGTCGTACTTCCATCCAAACCTCAAAGGAAGAATTACTTAGTGGTCACCCTGAAATTGTATTTCCTGAAAAACCCGTTGAGGAACTAGAATTCTTTGCTACATTAGAGGAGTCTATACATCTGAGAGAAGACAACATGTTTGTAATATTTGGTGACAGAGAAGATGTAAGAGGACCTGGAGGTGGAGAGGAAGAATAACAAGAACAACCATAAAGAGAAGAAATACTAGAGGGTATAGGCACATCAACTATTGAGGATGGATTTGGATTTCCAATTTTGGATCCAAAAACTATAGTCCAAATGAAGAACATACCACCTTCAACACTGCCCAACTTTCATGCTATGATAATCGAAGACCCAAAAATTTTTCTTTTCAAACTTGATGTGTTATGTCATAGCTATGATTATTCCTCAGATGCTAAAAAATTGAAGTTGTTTCTAGCCACCCTTAAGGATGTTGCATTACGCTGGTTTATGGCATTGGGAAAAAATGCTATAAAAACATGAGATGAGATGAGAAAAAAATTCCTTGTAAAATATCATGATTATTGTACAAACTGAGGAATGAGAGACATAATATTTAAAATGACACAAAAAGAAGAGGAGAGCCTTGAATGCTACTTAGAAATATTTCATTACACTGTTAAAAGTGCAAGTCACAATTATCTAGATTTGGATACTCTTAAAGTCATTTTTCTTCGGGGAATTAGAAATGAATGGATTGATATATTAGATTTAATGGGTAAAGGAGATATTTCTCACTTAACCTATCTGGAAATATGTGACTTATGTAAGCATATCTCTCGATGGAAGTCCAAATATGGTAAGGGACCTAGGGATGCCATCTATATGGTCAAAAAATCAACCACCGGTGGGGTAAGTAGAGCAGAGATTGGCAATTTATTGGACAATTTTAAAACGTATATTCTAATTTCTCTTGGTTCTCAATTAGACACATTGAAAATTAAGAAAAAGAAAGAGGTAGATGATGCAACATTAATTATTTATTGTCAAAAATGTAGGAAAATACATCCTTTAAAAAAATGTCCCTTAGATAACATTAAAATTTGTAGGATATGTGCATATAATAATGCTACAGAAAACTACCCATCTCTACCAAAACTCAAAACAACTTACCAAGGGACTCAAGAAGCTATAGAGAATTTGTGTTTTGTTTCACCAAAATACCTTGGTAGCCAAGGGCTTTAGGTATATATAAATATCCCTCTCAACAATTTAATCCTTATTATTCTCAACAATACCCCCAATATAATTGGACCATTCTATGCCTTGGCAAGCATGGCCACCACATCAAGTCCAAAACCAACCTTGGCAACAAGGTTGGAGAGGATATGGATATGGAACCATGCATGCTCCTCTTTATTCGATGCGGTAGCAATATATCCAATACCCCTTACAAAACCAATATCCCCCACAAGTCCAACAACCATACTCTAATCAGTCACCACAACCATACATATCAAAACCTCAACAACTTCAATTACCATCAAATTAGCCTCTAATACCTACCCAAATACCCAGACAACCTGTTTCTAATCCCAATAATAAAGTAACTCAGCCCGCTTACAATGATGAGCTAGAAAATTTTCCCACTTACATGATTACTTCTATTGGTATAAATGGAATTCATATAAGATCAAGGACAATACTTCATCAAGATGCATATATCATTGTTGAAGAACCAATAGAGGAGGAAAATCCTAATCAAACAAACAATAAAGATAGTCCTAATACAATAAATCAAACTTCTTCATCTGTAATAAATCAAGCACAATAATCTAGTACTCCACCTTTACCAGAAAGGTTGGCATTAGAAAAGCAAATTACTAAATCATGATATGATTTATTAGATGAGTTAAATAATGTTTATATTAGAATTCCATTATTGCAAGAAATCAAAGACATTCTAATTTATGCTAAGTTAGTAAGGGAATTGTGTATAAAGAACACATGAAGGAAAAAGAAATACCCACAAAAAGTGCAAGTTATTAGTAAATTGGTAGATCTTTTGTCGGGTAAAATCTATATGCAAAAATATGTTGATCCCAGTAGCTCCATTGTAAAAATTCATATCAATAATGTTGCAATATAAAACAAATTAATATATCTAGGAGAAACAATATATGTAATAACAAAACGTACCATGGATGACTCAAAATTTCCTAATCTCCGTAATACACCCACAATTTTACAATTAGCTGATAGATCAACAATAAAACCAGAATATGTATTAGAGGATATAATAGTCTCCTTGGATTCTTGGGAGTACCCTGTAGATTTCATGGTTTTACAGCCGAAATCTAACTCGGGTGGGAACCCACTATTGTTAGGGAGACCTTGGTTAGATACAAATGATGCTTTTATTAGTTGTAGATCAGGGGACATGATAATTGCACATTGGGATTCGATTAAGAAATTCAATTTATATCCACTTTATAAAGCTTTAACTGAATCAAAATTTACACAATTCTTTCAAGATACAAATAATGATGAGGAAGTAGTACAACCTATTTTAACTATTGACCAAGTTATGAATTTAATGAATGATATCGATGGAAATTAAATCATCAATTTTATTAACAATTCTGATTTTACTCAATATAATGGGGGGCAACATACCTTTGATCATAAAAATATCTTGGACAAATATTTTCAAGAAAATTGTAATATGGATGCTTTATAAACAATTTTACGTTCATTGTCTTCTATCAAATCAATATCAGAATCAAGTAATGTAGTTGTTGAAAATTTTCAAGGAAAAACTCTAAATTTCAATTCTAAACTTGAAGAATTTCAAAAAGAGCAATTAATCAAAACGCTACAGAAACATTCTGGTGCATTCACATGGGAATACACTGGTATGCATGGAATCCACCCTAATACATTTATTTACCATATTTATCTAGAGTACCATTCCAAGCCTATCAGATATCCCCAGAGACATATGAACCCACTCTTGAAAGAACTGTGAAAGATGAACTGCAAAAACTACTTAATGTTAATTTTATATATCCAATTTCTGACATTCAATGGGTATCTCCACTAGTGATTGTTCCTAAGAAAAATGGAAAATGGCGTGTTTTTGTAGATTATAGGGAATTGACTAAAGCAACCTTAAAAGATCATTTTCCTCTACCTTTTATAGATAAGGTTTTAGACACACTAGCAGGTAAAAAATACTTTTCTTTTCTGGATGGGTTTAGTGGTTATAACCAAATTCAAATAGCTCTAGAGGATCATGATAAAACAACATTCACATGTCCATGGGGGACATATGCCTACAAAGTACTACCTTTTGGTTTGTGTAATGCACCTGCAACTTTTCAATGTGTTGTACTAGGTATCTTTTCTAACATGATCCATGATTGTGTATAAGTATATATGGATGATTTCACTATCTATGGAAACAATTTTGAGGAAGCATTAGAAAACTTAGAAAAAGTTTTAATCAGATGTCAAGAAACTAATTTGTCATTAAACAATGTGATTTTTTTTTATGTTACAAACTGAAGGAATTGTTTTGGGTAAATGTGTGTCTTCTACATGAATAAAAGTGGATCCAACAAAGATAAATTCATTTCCAAGCTTCCAGTTCCGAAGGATTCATAATGAAGGTGAATTAGTTCCTGATAATGGTAATTTTCCTAATGAGAATATTTTTGAAATATCTACTAAATCCCCTTGGTTTGCAAATATTTCTAACTATTTAGCTACAACATAATTACCTCAACATCTTTCCATAAAGGAGAATCAAAAGATCATGAAATGCATTGCCACTTACTCATGGATTGGTGGAGAAAATTTCCATACTGGACCTGATCTAATCATTCATATATGTGTATGAGAGGATGAATTATTTTAAATATTGAAGGCATGCTATGATGAACCATGTGGAGGTCATTTAACTAACAAAAAAACCACATACAAAGTCCTTGATGAAGGGTATTATTGGCCCACTCTTTTTAGATATGCCAAGAAGTACATTAGAAGCTATGATAGTTGTCAGTAGATGGGTAGAATTGTGAAAGTAGACACAATTCCTCTACAATCCCAGGTACTCATAGATCTATTGGAAAAATGGCCTTAGATTTCATGGGACCTATTTTTCCAATGTCTAGAAAGAAGAAGTATATTTTTGTATGTACTGATTATGTCACTAAATGGGTAGAAGCTAAACCTCTTTTTCATGCTAATGAACAAGTTGTTGTAGATTTTTTTTATTTGAGGACATATTTAATCATTTTGATGTCCCAAGAGAAATTTTAACAGATCAAGGCACTTAGTTCACATAAAAGGTTGTCCATACTATCATAAAGCAATACAATATCAAGCATTGGAATTCATCTCCCTACCATCCAAAAGAAAATGGGTAGGTGGAGTCCACAAACAGAGTTCTTGAAGCCATCTTGACCAAAATTGTTCAGCTACATCACTGAGATTGGTAAGACAGGCTTCTAGAGTCACTTTGGGAATACTGAACCACATGGAGGAATACAAATAGGCATACACCATATAAGCTTGTGTATAGTAAACAAGTTTTGTTTTCTATTGAGTTCAAGATCAAAAATTTCAGAACAACAAGCAAGCTAGGAATGGATCTTTCAGAAGCACAACAATAGAGGTCAGCACAACTCTATTAATTGGATGAGATTTGATAGAATTCAATTCAACATAACACTATAATCCAACAAAAAATAATGAGATGGCATGACAAATTCATCAGAAAGAATAAATTCAAACTAGGTGTCTGGGTTCTCTTATTTGATTCTAGATTTAAAAACTTAAAAGGGAATCTCAATACTCGTTGGTTAGGACTATATGAGATAGAGACAATTTTTGATAATGGATAGGTCAAAATCAAAACTATTGTTGAGGAGGGAATTTCCTTTCTATTAATGGGAATAGACTAAGGTTATATGAGAAGCCTTCAAATAAAGAAGAATTTGTCCATAATTTGCTTCACAACCAGAAATGGAGATAATGAGTAAGGGAAATTCTTCCCCTGATCTTATCTTAGAATGATCTTTCTTTTTTCGTTCTAATAATAATAATAATAATAAAGAGAAACAAAAAATAAAAATTTATAAACAAAGTAAACAAAAATTATATCTATCTATCTATCTATCTATCTATCTATCTATATAATAATAATAATAATAATAATAATAATAATAATAAATAGAAACAAAAAATAAAAATTTATAAACAAAGTAAACAAAAAAATAAGCGATATAATAATAATAATAAATAGAAACAAAAAATAAAAATTTATAAACAAAGTAAACAAAAAAATAAGCGCAGTCTGTGAAAATCAGTTTACCGATGCAACTGTGCAAGAATTTTGTTTGAAAACCAAAGATTTGGTAGAAAAAATTATAAATTTATTCAAATAAACACAAGATTTCTTCAACTCTTGCTCAACATTTTTCCTTYCGGTAATTGATTCTTAGTAACAAAATTTTTGTCATCATGTAGAAAGTCAATTTTTGCAGAACTTAGTCATATAGATGCTTCCTTTAAGATAAAAACAATCTTCAGAGTTCTAGATGTTTTCATATTTTCCCTGTTTTTTTTTTTCTAGAAATAAATTCAGTAGTAGTTGATGGATTTTTCAAGTTTTGCTTCTTGTTTTCAGAGTTTTTACTACTACACCATGTTAGATTTCTTTCACACCAGACATTACAGTTCAATATTCAGAGTTCAATGCTAAAAAGGTTCTACACAAAGAGTTAATTTCTACAATTGCATCCTTTTCTACAGTTACATACACTTTCTGTAGCTACCGAAAGTCACATGTAGCTTTTAATTTAAGCAATTGTTAGTCATTAACTCAATTTTAAACTAGGTCGCAACACACGATTAATACAATGTGTGAATTTCATGCAAATTGTCATGAAATTCAATTCTCAAAACATCTTCAGCAACATCAACAGACTCAAAACATATTCAACAACATCACAAAATTCAAAACATATCGAGTAGCATCATCATTTTTTAGAACATCTTTAGTGGCATCAACACTTTTCAGATCATCCTCAACAACATCATCACTTTCTCATGATTCTTCAACATTCTTCATCATCATTAGCAACCATCATCTTCATAATATTCAACAGTTCCAAAAATTTCTTTTAGAGTATGCAACAATAAATTCATTAGTTCTAGTCATAGAACCAACATTCAGACTCAACCATGCTCCAACTCTAGCTTCAGAGGTGATAAATTCTTTAGGCTATAGGTAAAATCAAAAGGTAATAACTTTTTAAATCATTTATGCATTTGGAATTAAGAATTGTGCAAAGGATGGGTAAACTTTAGATTCAACGCACATTTACTTTGTTTTTCCTAAAGTCTATCCTATCCTCTTACCAAAATTATTGAATCCTATGATATCCATCTAATTACACCTCTGAAGTCATATCTTAAATATATGCCTGCACATCTATCAAACATGCTATACAATAATTATATATATGCATGTCTAAATTACATTTTGACATGCATTATAGCATAGTGATTTATCAGACTGATAATTTGATCCAATTGTGCAAGAGAACCTGTATAAACTGGAATGATGGCACATAACACGACATGACCATTTACATAATTTTGAATTATGAATCCCATCATCACTAAAGTCTCTCGAGTTTTTCTCCTCATTCATAAAATATTCCATATCTGCACTGCTATTTTTTGTTTTCCCTGTGACAAAGAGTATTTTTCTAGTTGGAATTCTTGCTAACTCCGCAAATTTGAAGCATGGGGCCTGTGGTAAGGCATGAGCCGATTGGGATTGAAATGATGGGTGCTTATCTGAAATGCATGAGGCGATTTCAGAAAGATGGATGGATACCTTTCTTGTATATATTTCATGGGCATGAAAAGTAGGTAACCAAAGCTTTTGTGAAATATTTTGATGGCACAAAGACTCAAATTGGTGATCTTGAACTGCATCTATCATAAGCGTTCATTTCACAAGATACAAGACTACATCAATATGGATAAAAATGGTTCAAGAATCATAAGATTAAAGGAGAAATATGGAAATAATTTCTCAAATACCCAACATAGGAAACTAACTAGAACAAAGGTGTGCCCACTTCTGTGTTCCAAAAGAAATGACATGTTATTTTGTTCATCCTTCAGAAGCATGTAACCTATGAAGGCAGGTACAGGATTCTATTTTCCTATCATCTCATATTGATTATGAATTTTGTTAAGGGGTGCGAATTTGATATGCCTTTCTATCTATTGAATAGTTAGAAGAAAATGGCTTTATCTATACAACGTAGCCCCATGAGTTTAGAGGGGAGTTTGTTTCATTTCAGGTTGATTAAGATTATGGTTGAAGCTAGAATTCAGGAACATAATGATAATTGGGAGAAATTGTTGATACAAAATCATTTTGTTAAGGTTTCAGTACAATAAGAGGTCAAAGGGTCGAAATGCAAATGTGCCAAAAATAGGGTTTCTAAGTTGAAAAACTTGGAAATGAAACTTGAAGTTCCCGAATTAGAAAATATAGAGCCAAAATAAGAGTAATTGGAGAATGTTGAAGTAGAAAAGAATGAATAAGCTAAGAAGGTTGCAGAACTAGAAATGAATGTAGAACTAGGAAAGAAAAGTGAGAAGCCAAAGCCTAAGGCAACAAAGAAGAATAAGAGTGTAAAACAAAGGATGGAAAGAGAGGTAAAGGTTTTGAACTTTGAACCTCAAAATCCCATAGGATGACCTCGAGGAAACACTACAAGGGAAGTTAGTAAAGTCAAGGTCAACACTTTGAAGCTAGAAGAAGAAATAAGGGATGGAAATTCAAAATCCCAAGAATTAGGAGGAAGAGCAGAGGCTATGCAGAATAAAAAGATGAAGATTGAGGCTATTATGTGCAAAATGATCGTAAGTATGACAAATGGTTTAGTATTAGAACAACATGATAGTAGCCAAGTTTAGGACAAATAA
>SNQJ01S0159799.1:0-14041 GCA_010110895.2 Picea sitchensis
CTTCACCAGCCTCACACACTTCTGAACAATATGTTTAACAGTAGTACTAGTATGAGTCATGCTGTTGTTTAATGGATAGACAGGGTTTTGTTTAGTGATGCAATCTGTGGTATAAAATGGTACAGAAGCAGAATTCATGGGCTTGAATTTCACCATGAATCTCATACACTTTGCCATGGGAGGAGGAAAAACAGGAGAGCAATTAAAATCATCCATGCCCTCTTTTGAAAACTTGCTGAATCCAAACATGGGAACCTTCACCTTTGATTTGGTGGCATATTTAGCCTTGGGCTGGAAGTGGGTATTGTCCTCAGTTTCATCAGACCTGCACCAGGACTCCTTGCAGCAACCAGGTCTCTGGTTCGAGTCCCTGGAACCCAAAAAGAAACTATCAAAACCATCTGTGTCACCTTCAAGTTCTTTGGGCGAGGATAGGTTTCTGACCATCTCTAAACGTGGAGGCAGATTAAGTGGAAGCAGTAGGCCTCTATAAAATAAATCATCTGCAGGAGAAACATTGTGAACACACTCTTTTATATTAGACCAGACACTGAATTCAAATTCTTTGGATTCTCTATTGGCCTCCAGAGGACTGTTGTTTCCATTGCAGGGAAGTGTCAAGTCCATATCAAAATAAGATCCATCATCGTATTCACAGCAACTGAACATGAAAGTATCGCTGATGTCAGCACATTCCTTCTCCATTAGAGAGTTTTCTTCTGTATAATTAAAGATAGAAAATCATGACTCCTAAGCACAATTGGCTCCTGGGACTCCAGAAAATTTATTCATTTGCTGGCCTTTAAATGGTCCGGAGGAGTGATGATATGGTTTGCAGGGTGGTAATGGATCCGAATTGGCTGGGAGGGGAGCGTGGGAGAGAAACGAGTGAATAAGAAATCATACACCAAACCCAGGCGCGGGGTTTGTGCGGATGGGCCGAAAAAGACAAAACAATATCGAATAAACAAGGACAAAAATTTCAAGTGGAGTCTTTCTTCATTTTACAATGACAGATTTATGTAATTGTATTGGGTGCATTATAAGATGGAAATAAATAATAATAATAATAATTTATTTTTCTTTTCGTCTAACAATTTGATTGGTAAAGTCTACGAAGGTATACATATCCTACTTCCTCTGGATTTGAACCTGTAACTTTTTAAGAGGAAACACATGTTCTTAACCATTAGACCCACTCACACTATTAAATGGGTTTGATTGTGAAAAACTCCACAATTAAACTAACTTAAACTACATTTTTTTAGGATAAATAAATAACAAATAAAACCCTGAAAATAACAGTTAAAAACCCTAAAAATAACCTAACTTATGAAGTAAATGATGGAAATTAAATAATGAAATTCTTCTTATTAAAAAAAATGATTCGGTATATAAAAAACATACATAATGAATGCATGATTAGATGGAATAAACAAACTCCTACATACATATACTTTTTCATGCATTGGTAATTGTGAAAAAGCCAACTCTCATGTCCAAAAAAATTGTATAAAGACAAAAATGAGATCTCTCCAACTATTTTGTATTATAGTATTAAAAAGATAATATTTTAATCACTTAAATGAAAACAACTTTAATAATTAATGATCCTTATATTTCAATAAGGACGATATTAATAGTAAGCAACAAATGATGAGATCTCTAGAAATGTTTTGAAATCTAATATTTGAAAACTTTTATATCTTAATAACAATAATTACAATTTTAATATTTGCAAAATTATATGTCATGTTTTTCAACTTTAATAATTGGAAAATTATATGTCATGTTGTGTGGGAAAGAAAAAAAAGTTATTTTTCATTTATTATTCTTAAAAATAATTTGTTTACTTTAATAATTGGAAAATTATATGTCATGTTATGTGGGAAAGAAGAAAAAGTTATTTTTCATTTATTATTCTTAAAAATAATTTGTTTTTATTTATAATTGTAATTTACAACTAATATTTTTAATGTTTATTAACTATTAATAATATTTGCTCATTATTATTAATTTAGTTTTAGCTTATCTGATTATTATTATCTTAATTATTTGGTAATTCAATTTTCATTTAATTATTAATTATTAATTTATTTTTATCTTC
Source organism: Picea sitchensis (assembly GCA_010110895.2). Taxonomy (NCBI): domain Eukaryota; kingdom Viridiplantae; phylum Streptophyta; class Pinopsida; order Pinales; family Pinaceae; genus Picea; species Picea sitchensis. Next base: position 2,108 of record SNQJ01S0159799.1, read on the forward strand.
ATATCATTAATTTACTCTCTTAATTATTAAAAAAGAAAATTATAGTAACCCTCAACACTTTTTTTAAGTCTCATTTTTCAATTAGGATGGATACACAATTTACATTAAAAAAAAACAACTACATGTTATATATTTTGTATGATAGATATCTTTTAGATTTAAAATTATCCAAAAAATTTACATGATTTAATTAAATTTAGGATGAGAAATAATTTTTGAATGATTTAATTAAATTTAGAATGAGAAATATTTTTTAATTTTTTATTAAATTATTGGTATTAAAAGTAAATTGTCAATAAAATATGATTGCCAAGTTCAAGGTTGATAACTAAATAACTAGTGTTTAGTTACATATTTTATTTGATACACTGCTACAATACATGGTTTTAGTGTCCATATAGCCTTCAAACCCCTTGGTTGAGCCTTTTTGTTGGTGTGTTTAGGTTTTGAGTCATTTTTGTACTATTGAAAAATACACTATTATTTTTTGAGTTGTGGTTACATCATATGTGTACATTTGAATCAATCATGCATACATGCTACTTAATATTGGTGCTTAAGAATGAAGTCTTCCCAACTATGACATAAAACAAGGTAACACTAATTGACCAAATATCGAATTTACAACCTTGGTATAAAGATCTTAGATATAACACTTGCAAGCATAGTTTCCACATCTTTTTTCACATTCATCATCATATTTTTATTATATTTTTCAATAGGGAAGTAACAAATCTCACAAATCCTAGAAACCCTTTACATCACGATTGATTTGTATTGTATAGTGCTAGAGGTGATTTGGATGGAGCCACCATTGTTTATTTTAGTCATACAAGCCATGATTATGTCTTAACTTTGGCCAACGAAATACAAAATTTGTCCAAGATCCTTCCAATTGGAGTCTTGGGTTCTATCATTGTTTACCTACTCTACTTCCTTGTGTGTTCCATAGCACTATGCTTCATGTTGCCTTAAGTTTAGTTGGGCACCTAATTCTACTTTGCTCATTGTTTAATGAAATTTGAGATTTGATTCCATAGGAATAATAACCTTTTGGTACTATTGTGTTTTAATGATACTGGTTCATTAAAATGTATGGGTAAACAATTATGTTATGTTGTTAGAAATTTGTACATCAGTGCAAGTTATTAGTGATTTGCCAATCCTTTCTCTAATAAAGTTGAACTTGTTATATCAATGGAGGATTTGTAAGAGAAGATAACATTGTGGGTTGGTTCTAGTTTTTTTGAGCTTATAGGAACTCTTAGATATTAAGTGTAGGTATTCATTTGGGTATCTGTTGATGGGGCATAATTTCCATTCAACAGTAAGGGGTACTCCCCGGTACACAGTCCCAATTAAACTATGCATCATTTGGTTTAAGAGATCCATCCAGATTATGACCCAGTTGCCATTACTAGTTTGGAGGGGTGATTGGATGGTTTGTGGATGTAATGTGATCAAGGTGGAAATCGGTGGCCGCCCACCTATTCCATTGGCTCAACATACAATTTCCATTTTGGCTGTTTTTCTACAGTTTTTCGGGTCCCAAACTTCCGAGTTCGTTTTGAGACCCTAAACGACATTTTTTTGACGTGTTGGTAGTTATGGGGCCATTCTGAATGTGTACTCCTCGGCTATATATTTCCGGGGAGGTATCAAGCACCCCAAACGAAGATTGTATGGAAAAGATACGCCCTAGGGAAGTTGATATATCAACTTCCCACAACATGGCCCACAAACCTTTTGGTATTTCATCTTTCGAGGTTAGGGTTTTGGATGTTTGGGGTTTTCTCATTTATGCTTTATGTTAAAAAGGCCTTGGGAGCCTCATTGTAATCATATTCTTGCAAATGCACGTAGCTGTCACATCTCTTCTCAAATATAAGCTACCACCATTCTAGTAAGTTCATTTCACTCTGTATTTTATTTTACAATCTCTACATATTTCTGTCTTTAATAGAAATTAAGTATTGTTGTATCTCTGTGTTTTTGTTCGTTCCCTCATAAATACATATCAGTGGTATCAGAGTGGATTTATCTTTATCTATTTCTCTGTGCATGTACTCAACAAGGTTAGGATATCATTGGGACTCAAACTGGTCGAACCTTTGGAAGATCATCCTCGCCAACCTCAATAGACTCCCATGGTAGAGGAACAAAGAGACAGGGGAGCATGAGATACTATTAAGTTGTTTCTCGTTGAAGTCCTTGTGAAACAGAGGAACGAGATGATGGATCATTTTTTCCAAATCCTTCTGCAGTTGCCGACAACAATAGAGGAATATTCATCAAGCAACCACTTTGGAGGCACAACCCCCTTCAAGGTACAAATTGATTTTGATATTCCCACATTTGAAGGTTAGATAGATGTGGATGCTTTGAAAAATGGTTAAATATACTAAAATGTTATTTCTCTGTCTACAATTTTTTCAATAGGGAAAAGATCACCTTTTCACTCCTTAAGGTGGTCCCCGATGTCAAACATTGGTGGGATACTTACTGTGAGAAAAGCTACACAAAGGAGTTTGGAATATTTGGGGTCGAACCCACTTGGGACTCTTTTATGGATGTCATCAAGGAAAAATATTGCCTTGTTGGAAACTATGACAACCAATAAATGAGATGGACCACAGTCTGTCAGGAGAGGGACCAAACAGTGTTGGAGTTCACAAATACCTTCCATACCTTGCACACCAAGCTAGGTATCAAATATTTCAAGTGAAATTTGGTTCTAAAATATCGTGGAGCCCTACATGGTTACATCCAAATAGAAATGGAGTTTCTAGACATCTCATTGTTGGGATATGCTTATCAATATGTTGTCAAAATCGAGAAAAAATTTAAGCAGAGTAAGAAGATGTAGTTTGTATCTACGAACACATCACAACAATAGTCAAGAAAATGTATTGCCAACACACAGAAAAAAGGACAAAGCAAGGATGGACAATCATAGGACAACTAGTCTAAGCTGCAAACAAATAAGGGTAATGGGAAGAAAAAGAAAAACATTGGGAAGTGGTGCAAATTCCATAAAATCCCTTGGTACAACACTAACAAATGTCACTCGACGCAGTCATTGGTGGCCGAGTTGAAAGCCTCAACGTAATATCTAGGATCCAACTTTGATTCATATCCAAACAAGGTGAAGCATATCATTGATGCAGAACCTAGTGCCACAATCGCTACCACCAAGATCTAGCCAAACGAACCAGAAGAGTTGGAGGAAGGTGAGCACCTTTTTCACTTGCAGATGTGGGTGAAGGGTGCTCTGCTACATTTCATTGTTGATAACAAAAGCCAAAATAAACTCATCTTAGAAGAGGTCATGAAGCGGTTGGAGTTGTCCACAACACCACATCCACATCCATACAACATCGAGTGGCTTAGCGAAGGACAATATCTTTGTGTTAGTAAAAAATGTTGCCTTCCATATGGAATCAAGCCCTTCAAGGATTAGGTATTGTGTGATGTTGCCCCACTTGAAGTTTTTGATGCTCTTTTAGGCCAACATATATGTGAAAATGCCATGATGTATATGAGTCTAGACCTTGTAGTGTCAATGTTACTATGAGAATATAATTATACAGGATCCCAGAAGTAGCTCCACCTACCACGGTTTCTTTGGTTTCATATAGGAAGTTCAAGAAGGTCATCTCCCAAACTGGGAAATTTTTCCTTGTCATGATTCACTCTTAGAATGAATAGAAGGTCACGACCACATCCATGACCTCTGTACATGGCTCCTTTACGCAAAAAAAGTAAGTGGACAAGGTCGTGGAATAATATCGACACATCTTCACCTCACATACCAGGGTGCCTTTGCATTGTTAGGTCAAGCATTCAATTGAGCTAAGTCCTAGAACTCCTTTTCCTAACGGGCCAGTGTATCGACACTCTCTCCTGGAAAATGAGGAAATCAAGCATCGAATCCAAGAGATTCTCCAAAAATGGCACATTCAACCAAGTTCCTCACCCTATGGAAGCCCAATCGTGCTCATACATAAGAAAGAGGGGACTTGGAAACTTTTTATTGATTACAAAGCTCTGAACAAAATCACAGTTAGGAATCAATACCCAATTCCATGAATTGATGACCTTCTCAACCAACTCAAGGGGGCCAATTATTTTAGTAAGATTGATCTGAAGTCTGACGACCACTAGGTCCCATATAATAGATTGATGTATGGAACACCACTTTCAAGTCTAAATATGGTTTTTTTGAGTGGTTGTTCATGCCCTTTGGCTTGAAAAATTCCCTGGCCACCTTCACGAGGTTGATGGATGACCTATTGCAGTCCTTCACCAATTCCTATGTGGTTGTATATCTGGATGACATCCTTGTCTTCAACAAGAGTTGGGAAGAACACTTGTAACACATTCAACAGTTCCTCTACACTTTGTGGCAACACATGCTATATGATAACTTATAGAAATGTTCCTTCATCATGAACAAGGTCCAATACATTAGATGCATTGTAGAGGAGCATGGTGTGCATGTCAATCGAGTCAAGATCCAAGTCATTCATGACTGGATGGCCCCAACAAAACTTACTAAGCTTCAAAGATTCTTAGGCTTTGCCAACTTCTATCACATATTTGTATTGGGATTCTCCCATATCACATGGGATCTCATCCAAGTGACCAATGGTGGTTGCAAAGCCAAATTTGTGTGGGGTAGATCACAACAGAGAAATTTTGATGATATGAAACATTGCTTATGCTCATCATTGGTTCTCTCCTTACCTGATCTGAAACAACCATGTTGTTGGTGTCATTCTCACTCAACACAGTCATTCAGTGGCCTATCATAGTGAGACACTCTCAGATGTTGTCTGTAAGTACCCCACCTATGAAAAATAAATGCATTCCATCATGCAATTATACAACTAATGGAATCATTACATTCTAGGGAAGGAGACAATCATCCATATAGATCAGAGGCCTCTGTAGTTCATGCAGACACAAGGAAAATTGTAGAATGATCACCTTCAAAAGTGGTCCACATACTTGCAACAATTTCACCTCAACATTAAGTGTAAGAAATGGAGCACCAATTGCGTCATTGGCTGCCTCAATCAACCTCTAGCTACAACAATAACCATGATGCTCGACTCTTGCGGGCATGAGACCTCTGGGTGGTCCCAACTCTATGATAGAAATCCCAACACACTCTGACCTACCAGATGTTGGGAACATACATGGTCATTACCGACTTTCATCTTCAGGATGGACTGCTATGCCATCTGAGTCATCTATGTGATCCTTCAAGCAAGTGTGTGAATTTGATTTGGGAAGTTCACTATAATCGGGTGGTAGGAAACTTTGGCATGGAGAAGAAAATGGAATTACTACAAAAGTATTTCTATTGGCCAAATATTCAACAAGATGTTAGTAAGTATATCAAATCCTACACTGCATGTTCCATTTACAAGCCAACCATTAAAAAAAAAGGGCTGTACACCCCTCTTCCTACTCCTGACAATCCCTGGGAATCCATCTTGATGGATTATATGTGAGGTATCCCCTCCACCAAACATGGCAATCACTGTATATTCATGGTTGTTGATTGATTATCTAAGATGGCCATTATAACTGCCTACAAGAAGAGTATCAAAATCGAGGCCATCGCCAAGCTCTTCTTTAAGCATGTATGAGTACACTTCAAACTACCACATACCATCATATCATATCAAGACATCAGATTCTTGAGAAAATTTTGGTCGATCCTCTGGTCATTGTTGGACACCAAGCTCACTAAATTCATTTTCTTCCACCCTCAAATTGATGGACAGACATAGGTTGTCAATAGGATGATCGTGCATCTCTTGTGCATGAACAACTCCAAGTATCCATGCACATGGGATGATTTTCCTTATTTCAAACATATCTACAACAAAGCACTCAATAACTCAACCGAACACAACCATTTTCAAGTGGGCCTAGGTTCTCAACAATTGGGTCCCATTGATGTAGCACTGTCCCTTGCATCCACATAGGAAGAATATTCCCATGCTCAATTTGAAGCCAATAAGGCCACCAAATTCATTGAATGAATTCAACACATCCGCCAATAGGTCCATGATATTTTGCATAACTCCAATGCTAAGTACAAGCAACCCCATGATCAGCACTGGGTTCCCCGCAAGTTTCAGGTACATGATAAGGTTTGGTTGCATTTGCATAAATAACACCTTACACGACCCCACTTGAAGTTGTAGCCACTTTTCTGTGGACCTTAAACAATCACCAAGGCTGTGGGTGACAAAGATTTTGAGTTAAGTATTCTCCCCTTCCTTGGATTACACCCAAAATTCAATGTGGACCTCCTTCGACCATATTTTCCACCACTACTGGACACATTGGAGGTGGCAGAGTAGTTAACGCCTATAGAGATCAACCATGACTGCATGGAAAATGCAACCATTGATTGGGTCATGGAAACAAAGGTTAAGGGAACTTGGCAAAAAAATATCCAACTCTATCGAGTTGTCAAAATAGAGAAGCTACTACACAAAGGCAAGTGGCTCACCAAGCGTCAAGTTCAACAGAAGTTTCCCCATTTGCTAGGGGCACTCAACACAATGGATACCATTTATTCCTAAGTGTGGAGTAATGATCCAAGTGGAGATCGGTGGTCTCCCACCTATTCCACTAGCTCAACATACAATTTCCATTTTGGTATTTTTTCTATACTTTTCAGGTCCCAAACTTCACGGGCCATTATGAGGCCCTAAACAACATTTTTTTGATGTGACAATGACCAATAAAAGCTTGTCCATTTTTAATGTCTACTCCTCGACTAGACATTTTTTAGGTATCAAGTGCCCCAAACATAGATCGTATGAAAAATTTATTCCCTTGGGAAATTGACATATCAATTACCCCCATCGGGGCCCACAAACCTTTTGTTGTTTCATCTTTTGGGGTTATGGTTTTATATGTTTGGGGTTTTCTCATTTATGATTTATGTTCAAAATTCCTTAGGAGCCTCATTGTAATCATGTTCTTGCGAATGCGCGTAGTACTCACATCTCTTCTCAGAGACAAGCTACCACCATTCTAGTGAGTTCATTTCACTCTGTATTTTCTTTTACAGTATCTGCATATTTCAGTGTTTAATAGAAATTGAGTATTGTTGTGTCTCTTTGTTTCTATCTTACTTCTTTTTTTCATTTCATTCCCTCATAAATCCGGATGAAAATGGTAATGCACATGCAATCTAACTAAATGCATAAATAAATCTAATCTAACCTATCCTAGCTAGGAGAATCTATGGTAACCAAATGAGTAGTTATAAATGAAACTAATCTCTGTAAATAACTTCTTCCAGATAGTTATTAAGAAGCAACAAGGTTAGAAAAAACATGCATGAAAGTACATAATCATATTTGTCTAAATCATGCAATTACATACATAAGAAACTCATCATCTCGGGATAAACATAAGAAATAATAAGAAAAGTTGTAATAATGATTTCAATTTTCATAAGAGCAGTGTATAAGAAAAAATAATTTCTTACAACACACGTAAATAACATATAGTTTTATGAAAGTAGTTTACAACAAGCAACCATCTACAAGATTTTTCTCTTTGACAAAATTGGCCACGAGGGCTTCTCAATATTAATTCTCAAAATAGTTTTCGAATGTACAATGCTTGAAGAGACTCCCTACAAAATGGGCCTCTTCATTTTTTTTATAGGAATTTCAGTAACTGTTGAAAGTGTCTTCTTGAATTCAGAAAAAATGTGTTACAAAACCCTTCAACTTCCCCTTTTGAATTGTTGTTGACATGTGTTGAAATAAGGACGAAGTTGAAGGGAGTTGGAAAAAGATTAAATAGAAAAAAGTTGTGAGAAAAATTGAAATTTCTATTTTGTCTTATTCATGCATCCTTTCCCTTCACATATGCTTCCCAAACCCGGTATTGTTAATCAAGTGATACTACCATGTGGTACAAAATTTTCTCTAGGGCGGCTTCGTGGGAGGCTAAGTTATTGGTGCCAGTCTTCATGTCCCTCGCCAAGGTGGCCATGAATGCTTGGATCATAGTTTGAACTTTGGCCAGTTGGACGAGTTGTTCCTCCATCAATTCAATTATTACCTTAGTGGTTGCTTCATCTCTCTCATGTCTCTGATTTATATTTCGCTGGATTTTTTTGAGGAGATGATCCATTGTAATGGTTTTCCCAATCTCCTCGATGGGAGGAAGGAAACTCTTATGTTTCAAAAATTGTGCAGCTCTGTGGAATTGCACATAGATTGTGAGCGATTTTTTCATTTCATTTTCTTCTCTCTTCTCATATATATAACATCGATAAAAGGAAGCATAATCAATTCTTCTTTATACCTATGAGGGGTGGGGAATCTCAACTGGAGCATCCTAATTTTTGACGATCCATATTTTCATGTTATTTAAGCCTTCTCTGATGGTGGCAAACTGGATGTTCTTGGTTTTCACATGGCTATGTTGGTCCATTATGTCAGTTTCCATCTACTGGAAGACATGAAGATGGGCATACATATCTGTAATAGTCTCCTCGAGCTCTATCCTTACATTTTCAGAACATGCATTGAATTCTCTTAGACTTCCCTCATATTTCTTTACATTATTGAGATGTTCTTCCATTTCTCTAATCATGGCATCCTTTTCTTCCTTTTGGAAGAAGAAATTATTGAGGTTCCACTCCATTGATATGGTGAAGGAAGTGCCAATGGATGATATGGAAAGTGGGTCTTGGCTATCATATTCTACCACTGGAGTCTCTATGAGGATTGATAATGGATTTCCACCAGTGACTGGAACCTTCCTGATCTGTTGTTGCACAATTTTTCTAGTGGCTTTGTCAAATTTGAATTTCTTCAAGTTTGCCACTTTGTTGGGTTTGTAAGGTGTGCAAAGCCCCAACTCCATTCCGCTGAATTGAAGGTGACCGCTAGGAAATGTTTTTGATGTTTCTGGGATGTTAGTGTCCATAGGTGAAGAATGGTTATTTAGAGACTTTTCATCCCTTTTTCATTTCTCTTCTTCGACTTCCTTAGCTACAGATTCATACGCTTCCCTTTGTTCTGCAACTTCCTTTTCAACTACTTGTTTTTCTTCTGTTTCATCTTATGCTGCTTTCTTAGCCGCTTCCTTTGCTTCTTATTTTGTTTCTTCTACTGTTGTTGCTACTACATCTGATTCTTCTTTGGCCTTGGTTTCTTTGATCTTTATTTTCTTTTCAGCGACGTTCTCTTTCTTTTTCTAGACCTTTTCTTTCTTTCTTCTTTTCTTGTTCACCATTGTTTCTTCTTCCTCTTCTGATCCAGAATGTGTGGACGTTGTTGTGGAAGATGATTTTTCTGCTTCCTCTTCTTCATATATTTTCCAAGATTCTTCACGAGCTTTCTCCTCATGATAGATCCTACCTGTTAGCGATAATTCTTGTCACGGGTTCGAGAGCATTCTGGTCTGCAAGTTGCACGAAATGCTTGAGCGCAGCACGGGAGAATTCCTGTTTTTTCCAAGTAGTAAGTCAAGCGAGCGGGAAAAATGTCATCGACAGCATCCAAGGTCTATTTTGCGAAGCAGATCAACGGTCGATGGGTAATTGCACTCAGCCGAGTCACGCCAAGTATAGCGCAGAAGTTTTCAAGGAGGAGAATGGACAGAAGTCTCTGTGGAGAACTCGCGAAGTGGCGAGAGACAGGAGCCGTCCATCTGAGGAGGACAGGTGGCAGAGATCGGTGATCTCACGAGCTTGGGAGTTCGCAGGGTGAACGCCCAAGTTTTTGATGTTAAAAGTCGCGAGACACGAGGTCACGAGGCAACGAAGTGGCGAGAGGCTGTGAGCCGTCCATCTGAAGAGGACAGGTGGCAGAGATCGGTGATTTCGCGAACTCGAAAGTTTGCAGGGTGAACGCCCAAGTTTTTGATGTTAAAAGTCACGAGGACGCGAAGTGCCGAGAGAATCTCGGGCCTGGGCCCACGACATAAAACCGTCAGATCTCAGAGGGACATGTGGTGCGCGATTAGGCTTCTCGCCTTTTCACCCATCGCGACTTTGAAGCATAAGGATTAGCTCCTCCCAGCCGCGAGACGCGAAGTGCAGAGAAAGTCTTGGACCCAGGCCCACAAAAGTATCGGGTGAGTTCAAAGCCGTCAGATCTCCGAGGGACACGTGGTGCATGATTAGTCTCCTCGCCTTTTCGCCCATCGCGACTTTGAAGCGTAAGGATTAGCTCCTCCCAGCCGCAAGACGCGAAGTGCCGAGAGAGTCTCGGACCTGGTCCCACCGTAGCGTCGGGTAAGTTCCAGACCGTCAGATCTCAAAGGGACGCGTGGCACCAGATTGAGCCACCTCGGCGTTTCGCTCATCGCGATTTCAATTTGCAGGAGCAGCTCCTTCCCATTCGCGAACGCTGACAGCGCATTAGAAATAAGCACGTGGTCACGACCCATGGTCACTTGGGGAAAGAAAAAGAGCTGTGTAAAGAATGCCGAGGCGCCGATTTCAGTTGCAGAAGGGATCATCGCGATCTCCAGGCGCCGTCGGATCCGAGCTCAATACTATTTCTTGCTCGGAGTAAATGAAGGCAAGGAGAGGTAGTTGAAACCTCTCCTCGGTTATTAAGTGCGAAGTATGGAGGGCCTAGCGAGCGGTCTGCTCGAGAGGGTCCTGTGTACCCATTTTTCCAGAGAAGCCATGCCGAGTTCTCAACTAGCCGGAGGAAGTCTGTACACGCTAGCTCGATACTTAATGGCTCAGCTACTCCCCTCGCAGGAGCCATGCATAGTTAATATGGCGCTTAAAAGAAGATATCAGTACGAGTTTGACTGAAGTGAAGTGACACCAAGCCTTGAGTGACTGGGAACGCCTCTGTGAGGAGATTTTTCCTGAGTATATAAACTCAGTCTTTGTATTTTGTAAGCATCGATGGTTGAGCTGAGCTCTCAGTTGTAAAGATTTAATGAAGCATTGTTGCTCTGGTTATGTATGAACTTTTGAGACTTCTTGCCTTATGAATGCCAGTTTCTTTCATGTCTTTGTTTACACTGTGTTAGAGTAGATCGGAATTGGAGGATCCAGTCGAGCTGTAGCTATTATAGGATGATGTTGTAATGGATCACTGTAATGGTTACGGAGCCTCTAGCTGGTTCCTGTGATTTCTTTAATGTTGAATGACTTGGAATTGGAGGATCCAGTCGAGTCTTCTATTCAGTTTCTTGAAGCCCTGAACCAGGAGGATCCTTCTTTCAAAGTTTTCCCCCCACAAACCGCTGCAAGCCTGTTGCCCAGAGCTGTTTGTTCATTTTCTCCTAAGTCTTCCACCTGCTCATCTTTTAATCAACCTACTGGCTGAAGTTAGGATTCCAGACCTCCTTGGTTCTTTACATACCAGACCCAGTCCCTGAGTTAGAAATATATCTCCTCGAGTCTTTATCTCCATTTGATCACCCTTTATAAACAAATCGTGACATTAAACTGATGGGTGTCGGGCTCTGCTCCTGCAAGCAATCCAGGAGTGACTTCCGACGCTAACATTTCTGGTGCCGTTGCCGGGGACGAAGTTGAAGATTTTCCCTGGGCAGAACAACATTGAGCCTCTGACTCTGAAGGTGCATCTGATCCAGGTGGATATCGTTGGCCACCCACCTTTTCCAAATGGCTCAAAATAGTTTTCTGGCCATTTTGGCAATTTACTATTTTTAGCAGGTTTTAACTTTTGGGGCCATTTTGAGGGTCCAAATGAAGGGTTTTCAAGATAGAGGTTCTCAATGATAGATGAAGGCATGATTGAGCCCCCAAAATGAATCTCCTCGACAATATCTTTCCAACGAGCTATCACACGCCTAAAATGGAGATCGTATGCAAAAGTTACGACCCCGGGAAGTTGATGTACTCACTTACCCAAACGGGGCCCACATGACTTTTGGCGCTTCATCTCC
>SNQJ01S0159799.1:15179-36990 GCA_010110895.2 Picea sitchensis
CACCTGCTCATCTTTTAATCAACCTACTGGCTGAAGTTAGGATTCCAGACCTCCTTGGTTCTTTACATACCAGACCCAGTCCCTGAGTTAGAATGATATCTCCTCGAGTCTTTGTCTCCATTTGATCACCCTTTATAAACAAATCGTGACATTAAACTGATGGGTGTCGGGCTCTGCTCTTGCAAGCAATCCAGGAGTGACTTCCGACGCTAACACTACCCAAAGGTCTTCCCTGTCTCTTGGCGATAACTTCGTCATACGTCCAGGCACTACAGTGAACCTCTTTCTCTTCCCATGTGGATAAAGTGTATTACCACATGTGTTTGTACTTAATGCAATGTTCCTTGAAAACTTTCTTTGGATCATGTCTCTGGAACCATTCTTCCTCGAAGTGTGTTATCACATAAAGTTGTAAAGGTCTGCAGCCATGAGAACAAAGAAAAGCACTAAGAGCGACTCATTCCAGGCTCGAAATCAATGGTCGAAGCCTGAAATATATCTGGACCAATCAATTATCCATAATTCCATGCATCATTAGATCCTCATCTCCAGAGGTTTTGCTTAGAGGGAAATGTGGTTTCAGATTGAAATTCCTGAAGGCCGATTCGTGAAGTAGATCTCAGCCGTTGATTCGAAGAGAGAAGATCTGATCCATCAAATATAAAGTGCTAGAGCTGGTTCATTGATTAGGAAGCCTCATCTTAGATCACAAGAGCAATGATCACACTCCATTGCGGTGTCAAAATGTGCACACGTTTTAAAATTTTAAGGGTGGGCCACAATCATAACCGTGGTTTTTGGAAAGGGACACGTGGCGGTTCATGGTGAATTGCGGGGACAAAAGAGGTTGCTTTCAGACCACCCTTGGTAGTGCCCACAATCGTGCAATTGCATAGGGTCATGTCCCTAGGTCACATTGAGGATGGAGCGATGGAGAGGAGTTGTGCCAAAGGCTGAAAGCACCTCTCTCCACATCACCCCTACACATACGCTATCAAAATACCACCTGCAAATATCACAATGGTCATAGACAAAGACCATTCATGGCCTCGAGGCATCAGGATGGACTTGCAGAAGTCATTAGTATCATCTAAAAACATTCATGGGTGTCAGGCCTCATCCTGATCTCGATGAAGGCAATTACTGAGAATGAGACCTCGTCTCAGCACATAAATGGAAAGTAAAAAATGGATTGGTAGATTAAAGCTCGCGTCTGACAACAGGAGATTGTCTGCACAACCTGACAGAGCATACACCAACTGAAAACTTTGAATGCGGCAATCCGATCACACTCCTGATGGTTGTAGAAGTTCTACTTATATATAGGCAATTTTGATATTTTGAACATGTCAATGGTTGAGCAGTGCTCCCGTATTGTAAAATTTTGATGAAGAACACTGGTTCTGTGGTTATGTATTTGTTTTTGAGATATCTTGTTTAATGAAAGTCAACTTCTTCTCCATCTTATTTGCCTCTGATACCGAGAGAGTTCATGTTTGATTGATTCACATGGATTGTTGTAACTATATTATGATAAATGTTTGATTATAGTACTATTATGATTTCTTTCAACTTCCTTGAAATTTGAATCCAAGAGGACCTTGTGTTTAAGTTTTTCCTCCTTAGGCTGCTGGAAAATATGATGTTCATAACAAACCTCTACACCTTTCTCACTAAATCTTCCTCCTATTCACCCTTACTCCAACTTACTAACTGAATTTAATCAAGACCTCACCTATAGGTGCATACCAGTCTAGTTTTCTGAGTTAAAACGATATCATCTTGAGGTTTCACCCATTTGACTTCTTTAAAACCAACCTGTGACATAAAACTCTGATGGGTACTAGACTCACCTCATTACAGTATGAGGGTGATTCCTAGTGCTAACAAAGTGGAATGATTGCAGTGTATCCACTTTAGCTTGGGATTGATTGATGCTCATGAATGAGTATGATCTGAGCCATAATGGTAGCTAGGGCCAGATGACCTTCTTATCACAATATAATGTTGCCCCAATTCCATGGATCACAGTTTGATATGCAATCTCTTGAAGAAATAATCTATTGGACACAAATCTTGGGAGAAAATGGGGATATTTGGTAGCTCTGTATACCCTTATGTAAGTTCCATGATCCATGAGATACCCGTCTCCAATCTTCCATATTATTTCCAATGCTTTATTGATCATACACAGAGCGGGTGAGATGAGGATGAGCTCATAGAGAGGTGCTAAGAAGTGATCATAGATATTGTAATGCATTGTTCTATATTTATGCTCCCAAAGAACTTGGTAGTAGATATGCATGGGAGGGTCAAATGGTTTCCAAGCCCAACCCATCTTGGGGTATTGATGGCACACACACATCATATCCAACAGGTAAGAAGACATGTGAAATCTTGGGAATTTTTCAGGAGCGGTCTCTTTGACGGCTATGATGGACTCTACTAGGGATGCTGATAGGATATTGGCCCAATTGAATGATGAACCCTCATCAACACATATGTAAATATGTGGCATTAAGGAAAGTGTGAACTTAGATGCATCTTTCTCCCAATATAGTCTACATAGCATCGCCAAAATGTAATCGTATGGTGTTGTTGACGAGGAAGAATTCTCCTGACAACAGTAAAGGGCACTCCCCAGTACACGGTCCCAAATAGACTATGCATCATTTAGTTTAGGAGACCCATCCAGAATTTGGTCTGGCTGCCATTGTTATTTTTTGGGGTTTTACTAGTTGCGGTCCAGTCTATCGATGAATATGGATGGTGAATGGATATGTAATGCAAAGATGTAGATGAAGACTATGTATTGAAATCAAACTAATCTATCGCTAATCTATCCTACCCTATCCTATCTAGGAGCATACTAAGGTAATCAGGTGAGTTGTAAATGAAACCAAACTCTACATAAAACCCCCACACAGGTAGCTGAAGTGAAAGTGCAGAATCAGAAACAAGTGCACACATACATATAACCAAAATAATCTAAGTTATATTTATGCATACATTAACAACTCAACAATATCAAAACTTAAAGATATGAGAAATAATAATCAAAACTGTAGAATAACATAGAGTGCATGAAATCAATCCATAGGAAAACAAGCATTCTTACAATCCATGTGAAAATCATACATCCCACTTGAAGTAGTTCACAACAAAGACAACTTCACACATAAGTTCTTATTTCTTGTAGAAATATGGTTATGAGGGATTCTCAATATTCATTAACAAAGTATAAATTCTTGAATTAGTTCTTGGATCTATACAATGCTTGAAGAGCCCTTATAAAATGGGAATCTTCCCTCTTTTATACAATAATTTGTAACTCATCAGTGACTCTTTGTATTCTTCTTAAATAAGTTGTTACAAAAACAATCCAGTTTCCTTTTTTCCTAGTGACAAGTGTACAATAAGACAAAATTGAAGTTGGTTGAGAAAAAGACAAAATAAGAGATATGTAATAGCAATTTTTGGTCGCTATTTTTTATTTATTCAAGAACTTTTGTCCCTGAGGTATGTTGTCTAAATCCATGACTTGGACACTTCTATTTGATCATAGAGAGATCTTATCATTCAATAAGCTAGTTCTTCAAATTCTTCATTGTGCATGGCTATACTATCTTCGGGGGTGCTCATATATTTTAACAATGTTTCCATGAATTCTTGTATCATGGTATGCAATTTGAAAGGCTATAGGATATGCTTTTCTATTGGATCCATGGTAATTGTGGTGGATGCTTTGATGACTTATCTTCTATGATTTTTGCTATTGTTCACTTTTCCTACTAGTTCTTTCATGACCATATTTTTACCAAGATCGTCTAATTGGGGTAGTCAAATTCCTTTAATTAAATCATGCACAACCTTGTGTAATTTAGAGAATACAACCATTTATTTGGTGACCTCTTTATCTTCTCTTTTCCCAACTTGTTGGTAGCAATCTAGTGAATACAGATCTGGCTTCCTCTCAGAGTTTGATGTTCAATATAGCTCGGTTGGTGCATCAGGATTCTTTGCAATCCACCTATCAATATCACTGATGCATTCTCAGATCATATTGAACTGAGTGAGGTTTTCTTGTATCTGGTTATTTTTATCTATGATTGTGGCAACTTCTTGTTGGAAGAGGTGTAAGTGAGCATATATATATATATAATGGCCTCTTCTATCTCTTTCCTAACTTTCTCAACACTGGCTTTGAAACTTTGCATATTGCTTTCATAGACTTTTACTCCTTGGAGCCTTTCTTCTGGTTCCTTGATTCTTTCCTCTTTTTCCTGATTTTGCTGGCACAACCTCCTAATATTGTCCTCATTGGCGCTCATGCTGTGGTGCCAACTGTGGAGGTAGCTATGGGATTTTCCCTAACATCTCCTATTATAGGAACTTGTGTGAGGACCGAGATCGACATCCTTGATTTGTAGGCCAGGGTCCTAGCCCCGTATTTTCGAATGGTGCCTTTGTGTTGGTGTCCATTGTTGACACTTATTGGATATCAGTATCCATCAGTTGAGTGCCATCATCTCTCATCTCAAAACATTTCTTTGTATCTCTCCATCAACTTCTTTCTTTGCCACTTCTTTGGTTGCATTTTCTGCATCTTCTCTTTCTTTTTTTGATTCTTTTATGCTACCTCTTTTTGCTCGATCTCCTTTTGTGTTGTTTCTTTTGATTTTTCCTCAACTTTGTGTTTCTCTTCTTGAAGCTTTCACTTTTTGTTGGAAGCATCATTCTTCTTCTTAGAGTCTTTTTCTTTATCTCTCCTTTTCTTTTCTATTGGGGATTCCTCTTCTTCTGTGGAAACTGAATGTATAGAGACGGAATGGGGGGATGACCTCTCCAATGCTTCTTATGTTGATTTCCTTTTGGATTCTTCCCTTTCCTTTTCTTTTTTTGCGATTCTACCTATGGCTTGGCCTCATCTGTTGAAGATAATGTCATCATAAGTACGTGCATTGTGATGCACCTCTTCTTCATCATAGATGCCTGTCATGCATTCCCATTGAAGGCCTATACTGTTGCAATAATATGTTATGACTCCTTTTGGGTCATGTATTCTAAATATTTCTTCTCCAAAGTGATAAGAAAGTAGGGTATTCACCTCTTCATATGATTTTTCATTTGAGAAAAGTATTTTCCGATGTAGAGCAGTAATGGAGGCCATATAACCTTCTTGGATTCATGCAGAGACCCTCCTACTCCATGGATTACTATTTGGTATGTTATTTCTTGGAGAACCAACCTGTCTGGCACGAGCCACAGGAGAAGGTGAGGAGATTTCATAGAACCATATATTTTGATGTAAGTACCATGTTCTAAGAGGAACCAATCCCCAATTCTCCTAATTATTGTGCTTTCTTTGTCTGTCATGCATGGAGGAAGTATGTAGACTATGAACTAATATAAGGGAGCCATGAAATGTTCACACACTTTTTGGTATTATGTTCGGTATTTATGCTCCTAGATCACCTTGCAATAGACATGGATTGGTTTGTTTGAAGGTTTCCACCTCCATCCCATTTTCGAGTATCGATGAGCCACACATATAATGTCCAAAAGATATGAGGGCATGTGAAAACTAGGGAAGGTACCTAGTTGGGATTCTAAGGCAACTATGATAGATTATTCTATATTGGTAGACAATATGTCAGCCCATTTGAATGATGCTTCCACATTTTTGCAGTAGTAGATTAAAGGAATGTACGACAAAGAGAATTGAGATGCGACATGTTCTCCATAGATTCGACATAAAATGGCCACCATGTATTGGTATGGATTCCTTAAGAAAGTTGTTGGGTAGCCTCCTTTAGATCTATGTTTGAAATTCTTGTTTGGATTGTACCACTTGGGGCACAATTCTTTGGGAGTGTGTTTGAAATCAACAAGCAGATTGTTGTCTAGCTTCTTCATTCATTTTTCAATATGATAATATTTCGCTAAGTTTCCAGGCTAGAAAGATGATATTGGCTCCCCTATATCATTGCAAGTGTTTCTATTTCCCAGGTATATATGTTTCAATATTCAAGATATTGCATTGACACATGGAGAAACAATTGCTCGGGTTGGAACTTTGAATATTCACAATTTTCTGATATCCTTGAAGACTCTTAATTCATCCTTATCCTCGACATCAGTGATGTAGTTTTGTTTCTTGAACATTTGGTATACTTCGCCCCATTTGAGTGTCTCTCCTTATTTTTCTAGGACACTAGTGGTGTCATCATAAACAAACCTGACTATCTCTAGTTCATCTTCAATCTATTCACCACTTCCAGAAGCTTCGATGGAAGTTGTCTTGCTAACCACTTTCTTTTTGGGAGACATGTCTATACCTATAGAGTGATAAATGGATATAATGTGAGAGAAAAGACTATAACTAATGTATGCATTTGGAAATAATTTGCTTAAGTATTTCAGAGTCCATACTTGAGGAATCACTGATGTTAATGTTGGGTGGAAGGTCATCATATTGAAACAATAAAATGATGGAAGGCATGGTGAGTAATCTGGTGAATATTGGGGAAGAAAATGAATCAAAACATACCCAAAAGGTAAAACCGGAGGGTTTAATGCTAACTCCTCCAATTTAAATCAGAGGAATTGTTAACAAGTGCTTTGATGCCTCTTGGGGGAGTTCCTGTCAAGGGCTCTGAAACATCGACTGAGTTGGTGTGAAGTTTTCCAATATAAGGACTTACTGAGATAAATTAGTGAAGTTGAGGTCAACTCCTCCGATGTAAATTGGAAGAGTTGTTAACAAGTATTCCAATGTACATCGCCAAGGTTAAATGGAAAGTATCCAGTATGTTATCAACGAATTTCTAGGTAACTCTTCCAATCACATTGGACGATTTAATGTGAACTCCTCTGATGTGATCGAAGGAGTTGAGGATAAAGGCTCCGAAAGTCTATGGTAGTGGAGGAGTTTGGGTTGATTTCTCCACAAATTATTAAATGGGAAGGTTAAGTTTGTTGATGAATCTATGCCAAGTCTCACTATGATATTTTAATCCAAACTGACGTCGATGTCTTTAGTTGAAGGGCTCCAAACTTGAGTTTCTAGACTATGGTCATGGATGTCTTTGCTTTGGGAAGGTTTGGGTTGTGATAAAATGGAAATATTGTTGGCCTTAGCATCTCTGGACTAAAGCAGAGTAAAGGCTGACACTTAGGTTTAGGAAGGGTGTGGTGGTAATTGAAAACCAATGAAGGGACATGTAGAGTTATAGAGGGGTATAAATTTGAAGAAAAAAAAGGTTGCAGGGGTCACGGGGAAACCTTGGATCCCCCTGGATAGTAATAAATATATATGACATGAAAAAAACCTTAACCCTAAGTAGAAACCCTAACCATAGATTGCAAATGATGGATCGAGGGATTACCTAGAATTATGACTACACATGGACAATTGTGATCAATCAAGGATGCTCGAGTTGGAGCTCGATTCACTATTGCTTGGTGGTTTTCTTCTTCTCCTTAGAATTTGGTGGGATAGCAAGAAAAGGGGGAGCGACGTACTTATAATGTTAGGTGAAAATAGCATTGAATGGAGGCAAGTATCGTTTAAAATCGATGGAACTAAGAGAAATTCCTCTGATGTACATCAGAGGACTTTTTGGGAAGTCCTTATATATTTATCATAAGACTTATCATAAAGTGCATCAAATTATATCAGAGTGGATGGTGGCAACTCCTATGATGAACTCAAAAGAGTTGATGTTAACTCCTTTGATTTCATCGGAGGTGTTACAAGCAATTTGAGCGACGGGAAAGCTCATCATAGGGAAAGGTAAGAACTATTTTAAGGATTATCAATGGAATTGGGAAGAACTTCTCCGATGTGCATCAGAGGAGTTGAAGTTAACTCCTCTGATGTACATCGAAGGAGTTCCAATTAACTTTGTCGATTTTTCTTTTTAAGACTTATTTTGGAAGAATGTTTTTAAGTGTTTCCATTTTGAGAGATGTAAATTGAGGGAAGTGAAAATTGAACGATAGGATTGAGAGATAAGTAAAGAAGATGCTGGACGAGTTTATCAAAGTCAAAAAATGTAAGAGGTTCCATTTATTGAAAGAAATTTTCAAATGGATTACAAGGAAAATGGAGGGTTGCAGTGTCTGGCACAACATGTGTTCTTAGCGAACTGGTGGGATATCACCAGACGGTTTAAGCTTGAACGTTTTATCTAGATTGTACCATATTTTGACTAGATCCTTCGCCTTGTGTGGGAACTTCTATATGAGTTCATCTTGTAGTGATCAACTTCCTTTTTTCAAATGGTAATACTGGGCTATGTCTGTTCCCTGGAATGATGCTATGGTTCCCCCTAATCATTGAGTATATATCAGTTTTCAAGGTCTACTTGCTTAAGAATCCATGAGATTGCATATGCACAAGGAAAAATTGTTGCATGATCCACCAACCTATGCAATCTTGATCTCTGGATGGTTTTAAAGACCTTGAGCTCATCTTGATATTCAACCTCCACCGAGAAGTTTTGCTTCTTGAACATATGGAAAAATTCACCCCATTTGATTGAAGTGCCCCCTTTCTCTAAGAGTCTTGTGGTGTCATCATAGACAACCCCTAGGCTATTAGGTTCTTCTTCCTATCGAATTTCGCTCCTGGAGGCATATTTTACAAGAGATTTACTTGTAGGTTTCTTGTGAGGTGACATGTTTGAATCTGCGACCAACACAATCACTATTACTATATCAAACCAACAATAAAATATGGCATGACTATAAAGATAAAACATAAGTAAATTTTCAAGTGTTTTGAGCAGTAAAAAGAGTTTTTAAGATACATTCATCCATGCAAACCTGTGTCTATGTCATAAGAACTACTAGTTCCAATATTAGGAGGAAAATCATTTTCCAAGGAAGACAGGATAACATGAGTCATGGTGATGTCTGGGGAAGCCTGGCTTAGTTTGGGTGAGCCGACATAGTTGATGAAAGATACATCGATAAAGAAAGGAGAATAAACGTAGTTGATGACAACTGTGTTGATACGAATAGAGGCGATATCAATGAATTTATGGGAAACTACGTCAAAGTTGTAGAATGGTACTGACGGAATTGTGGAGAAATTCGCTAAAATGCAGAATTGAAGACTGACGAAAAAGTTGATAACTCTATCGAAACAAAGAGATGGGTACTAGCATAGTCTTTAGGAACTCTACCAAAATTGGGAAGATGTGACCAATGGTGATGTTAAGAACTCTTCCAATGGGAAAGTGTAATGACCAAAGGAAATCATGACAAAGTGGTTGACATATCGACAGACTTATTGCAAAGTTTATTGATAAAGGAAAGCTAGTACTAGGGAGAAGACACCAACGTTGTCGGTGTGTGTTGAAGGTTATCTCGGGAACTCCGTCAATATGCATCAACAGAGTTAGCAAAAAATCTGTCAATGCATTCTCGAATGAAAAAAATAACTAAGTATTCGAGTAGGATAAGGTGAACTAGGGTTTATCATAGCTCGAGTCACTACTTCAATTTGAAGATAGGATTCATGAACTTGATGGATCTGTACATGTTGGTTGATCGAAATTAAGGATAAGTGCTTAAAGTGTGAAAGTTTTGATCCAATTCATTTTTAAAATTGGAACAAATATTGAAAGATGACGAGTTAGGGTATTGTATATGGATATAAAACTTGATATTGGGATGAGGCATGGGTGAAATTTGAAAAGGAGTCTGGTCAAGAGAACGATAGTGTTTAGGTAGGGATCAAGTGCAGTACTAGGAGGTATTAAGAAAAGGTAAAACCCTTGGTTGGAAGAGAGGTGAAGGGATCCAATGGATAGGTCACATGATGGTTCTTTACCTTGATCGATCGTATGGTTAAGGTGAGGGAGCATGTAAGAGATATGGAGGTATGAGATTTGAGAGGTGAAACGAGGCTAGGGCTTAAAAGTGTGGTAGGGTTAGGGTTAGGGTTTTGTCACAAATCACTGGTAAGGACAAACTAAGGTTGTTGAAAGGTTGGGGAAAGAAAATTTAAGGGGGAAGTAAAGGTAGGAGGATTTTATGTAATTAAAAATGAACCAAAAATGAGAAACAAAAAATCAATTGGTGAGAAGCCTACTTGGTTTTTACGACACATGGACAGGTAATGCATTTGAAGATGGGCGAGGCACTTCCAAAGGATTTTCTTCACGCACACAAAAATATCAATGTTCCTTCTTTCGACAATGAGCTATGAAATGTATGAAATATCAAAGGTTTTTTTATAACCCTTTTCAGAACGTAGTTCGACAGATTAGAGGCGATTAATGGAAGTGTGGAAGTAAGAAGTTTGGTGTACTAGAGGACTTTTCTGTAACTCTTCCAATTGAATTGGAAAGGATAGTGGAAACTCCTTGAGTGGTGTCGGAGGAGATGATGGTTAGTCTACCAATGAGGTCAACGACGAAGGTGAGACAACCTTTGGTCGTACCAGAGGCGATGTCAACAACTCGACTGACACTAAAGCCTATGTATTGGATAATTTGGGAGAAAATCCTCCGCTGTGTACTAGAGGAAATCACACAAACTATTCCAGTGTGTCGACAGAGTTAATGGGAACTCCTCCCATATGCCCAAAAAATGTTTTTGGAAATATCTAAGTGTCAAACCAAAAACCAAACCTAAAGTTTCAAGATAAAATAATTTCATTAGAGGGGCATGAGTAGGCTTCAAAGAAGATCAAGGAGACAAGAAGTTTCTTCAACAAGTCAAGAGGTTCTCAAGTCAGAAAGGAGGGGTCACATTTTCTTGGTTAAAAATGACTTCACAAGCAATCATACAAGAAAAAGGGAAGGTATTGTTGCCTGACATAATATATTGCGACACATTGGGAGAAACCATGAATCTTTGCAAAAAGGTATCTAAAGATAAAACTTATGAGAATGGAAACTCTTGGAGTGCATGACCTAAGGGACAATGAGTAGGTCCCATAATTTTCAAAAGTTCATAATTTGATGAGACAAGTTTGAGTGATGCAAGGGAGAGGTTATGGTCATGCCCAAAGAATATTGATTACCATATTATAATATTTTGAAACAGATTTTTTTGAGAAAGAAGGAGAAGTAAAAAAGGGAATGATGTGTCAGGAATGCTAAAAATACAAGTGTATGGTGCATTTCTCTGGTATTTCTCCACTACTAGCAAGCGCCCATAGCCCTGATGGAGTCACCCTGGTGTCACAAGCCTTGCTCTATTTCTAGCAAGCGTCCATAGCCCCGACGGAGATACTTGCATGTCCCACATGAGATGGAATGCCTTTCCCCAAGACTTTACCTTTATAATATGAGTCTCTTAAATTCAAGGAGAAAGGTGGATGGGGGGATCCTAATTTTCCTTTAAAGGCATTCATGATGACACCTATAAAAGTGAGATTTTCCAAATTGATTATAAATGAGATAACTCCCTAAGTAACATACCATGAGTACTACAAATTCCTTCCTAGAGAACTTTACATTTAGTTTCATACAAACATAGAATTTGCTATGGGTTATATCCATTAGCCCACTCTTGCTACATTTAAGAGTACAATGCTCATTTGCCAATGAAATATTTTCCTCTACTAGATCTGACTTGAGGTAATGCACAACAATATTACATGGAGAGAGATAAAGTTGTGTCTAAAATACAAAATGTATATTTCCAAGATATTGATACCAATGTGTCACACCTTAAAAGTTATTCAAATCCATGACACCAAATTCTCTAATAAGTCTAAGGAAAAAAAATTGAAAGAGAGAGAAAAGGAAAACTAACTAGAATCGAAAAAATAAACAAAAAAGAAAAGTATAATAAAGAAAGAAATGTGTCAAAGAAAACCAAAAAAAGAAAGAAACTAAAGAGGAAAACATACTCTTTATTTATGTACAAGGGGAAGCTTCCTCAAAGGCTAGTTGATGTAATATTTTAGAATTTGGCAATTGACGGGGAGGAAGTCTACATCCCCTTCCAAATTTTGTAATTGGTAGGTATATAGGCCAATATTTTCTTTGATTATGAAAGGACCCAACCATAATTGTTGAAACTTTGAGTGTTTTTCTTTGTCTTCATGTGGCTTGTCCCATTTGAGAACCAAGTTGACAATCTGAAAGTATTTTTTGCCAATAGACGTTTTATCAAACCAATTTTTAATAGTCTGTTTGTGAGCTTCAAATTTTGTTTTAGCTTTGGCATGGTTCTCTCATAGATTTATCAAGGTGTTAATTCACTTTTGGATGATAGAGCACTCTCTCCCGCATGATTGTTGTGTAAGATGAATGGAAGAGAGATATATGTTTTAAGGGAGGATGGCTTCCTTCCTGTAAATGAAAAATTACAAAGAGGTCCCTATGAATACTTTAGGAGTAACACGGTCATCCTAGAGGGAGTTGGGTAATGGATTGTTCCAATTCCTCTATTGGTCGACTATAGTTCATTTAAGGATGCGTATCATATTTTTGTTTGGGTATTCAGCCAGGCCATTTCCCTGAGAGTAATAGTTGGCTGCATATTTAAAAATGATTCCTTTTTCTAGAGAAACTCGGTCAATTTTAATGATGAAAAATATGTAGCATTATAAAATAAAACAATATTGGGTACTCCAAACCTGGTCATAATGTGTTGTTCCAAGAAATTAATTACCACTTCATCGTTTACCTTAGTTGATTGTACTGCTTATGTATAGTTAGTAAAATAATCAGTGGCAATTAGAATATGCATGTGGTGCTTAGATGAGTGAGGGTTGATCTCACCAATTATTTCCAATCCCACTAATTGAATGGATATTCAACAATAATAGGCTAAAGTGGAACAATTTCCTTTCTTTCTCTTTCGACTGACTTATGGAAAATGTTGCATCTTCGATAGTAGGCATGAACATCCTTAAATATTGTTGGCCAGTAGTACCTGACCTTTAATATATTGTGGTCTCTGGTCTCTTCTGAAAAATGATCTCCAACATTCCATCATGCATGTCTTTGAGAACCTTTTCAGTGTCTTGTTTCTTAAGACATTGAAGCAGAACTCCATCATAATTCTTCCTAAACATGATACCATGAACCCGTTGATATTGTGTAGACTTCAGCCTAAGTTCACTTTTCTATTTGGAATTAAGATGATCCGGGGTAGTACTGTGTTAAAGGTAATGTTTGATATCAATATACCACGAATTCTCAATTAATGGAACATAAGGGGCTTGTTTTGTATAGAGGATTGGTTCCTCTTGCCAACCTTCTTCTTCTTGATCCTCAAAATTCATGGCTCCAGTTGCTAACTTACACATGCCTTGACCTTTAACGATGTTTTCTAGTTTGAATTCAAGGTAATATGCCTGTAAAGTGGTCATTCAATTGCCTCATCTCTCTCCCATTTCCCCCTGCACAAAGAGAGATCTGACCTCTGGGTGAGGGATGATCACCTTGGTGTGGTTCTTCAGTATATAAGGTCTAAAATATTTAGTAGTTCTGTGGAAAAAAAAAGTCTACTTGTCCACCGATGGATAATTCAGTTCAAGGCCTTGGAGTCCATTGCTCATAAAATTTATGGGGCACTCGTTCCCTTGCTGGTCCTTTTGAGTGAGAACTATTGCAAGAGAATGATCTGAAGAAAATGTATACAACAATAAGTATTTAGTAAAATATGGACTTTAAATAGTAGGTGAAATACTATGGTGGTCTTGATCTTATCAAAGACATCGTTTTCAACAGATGTCCAATTGAACTAAACATCCTTCTTTATCATTTGATGAAGGGGTTTAACAGTTTCAACAAAATCAAGAACAAATATTCAAATCAAATTCATTTTCTTGAAAAAGGACTGCATAGACTTTCTGCTGTGTGGAGGTGGGATCTGCATAATGGATTTGGTTCTTTCCGGGTCAACATAATTCCCATCCTTAGAGACAATATTCCCCTATAGTTTACCTTCAAAAACAACAAAGATGATTTTCTTGGGGTTTAGAGAAATACCATATTTTCTACTCCTTTCGAAAATCCACTTCAGATGTCGTGGGTGATCAAGTATTTTCTTTGAATAAACTGTGACTTCATTGAGGTAAATCACCACGATGTGACCAATTAGACCTTTAAACGTTATACCCATTGCCATATGAAAAGTAGAACCAACATTAATTAGGCCGAAGGGAATTCTATGATATGAAAATGTTCCCCACTTTGTACTAAAAGTGGTCTGGTTCTACCACAAGAACCTAGTTATAACCAGAAAACCCATCTAAAAGAGAAAACATTCGGGAATCATAGATGGGTTGTAAGATTTTCTCCATGGGGGGAACTGGATAATTTTCCTTTTCAGAAGCTCGATTTAAATTATGGAATTCTACACATAGTCCGAACTCCCCTGATTTCTTCTTGATAGGTACCAGAATAGACACTGAGGTAGAATGGAGAAATTAAAGATAATCTAGGTGTCTAGCAATTTCTTCAATTCCTTATGAATAAGTGGTTCAAGAGTCAGATGCATTTTCTTTAAATTTTGTTGAAATGGATTGACACTCTCTTTGATAGGAATGACATGCTGAATAATAGGGTGCCATACATCTTCAAATCTTCATATGTCCAAGCAAAAACATCACAATAATTATTAAACAATTGCATGAATGTATGTTTTTCCACCTTTGAACAACAAGTTCCTATATTGATGTATTTGGGTTGTTCAGGGGTCCCTAGATTCACCATAATGTGCATCATAGTGTATTTTTCCATATTTGGATTCTTAGGCTTTATGCACTTAGTCTGCAGATCAAACAACTTTTCAAGCGAGAACACAATCCTCGGGATAATTAGCTTTTATCTTACTTGCTTCATCCTAATAGTCCCAATATTTTGTTCGTGTACTTCATCATCTATTATAGAATCTTGGAATATTTCAGTGTTGGTAAGAAAATTTATGATATGAGTATCATTATTGAACACTCTTCAGTTTGTGACATTTTCTAGTATGGAAGGCCTGAAAATAATTTCAATGGAAGAATCGTTATCAAGGGGCGTGAATCTAGATGTTGCATTTGCTAAAGTGTCTGCAACAACATTTTGACAATGAGGTATAGACATAATATTGAATGTGTCAAAGGAATATATCAATTTCCATACCTCATATTGATAACCTTTTAAGTGGGGAGATAGGAAGTGGATAGTGTTTCTTACCTGTTGGACAATTATCTCTGAATCACTAAAAACTCTAAGGAATTTTACCTTAAGGTCAATGGACTTCTTCAGGACTTGTACCAAGGATTCATATTCAATAGTTTTATTGGTTCATTTGAATTATAAATGAGAATATATAAGAGTCTTACATTGTTCAGGATCGATAAGGATGAATCATGCCTTGAATCCTTCCTGAGATATGGATCCATCGAAGAACAAAGTCCACATATTAGTGTCTTAATTAGATTGAGTTAAGGAAAAAATATATGCTTTTACTATAGTACAATCATCATCTTCAGTTCAAGTGCAATGAAGGAGTTTGAGCTGTATGTTTGTTTCAATGGAAGATGGCTTCACTTCATAGCAAACATGGTCAGTCTCTAAAAAATAATTTCCCAAAGAAGTATGGGTGAAGTTGATGGGATCATTATTACCTTCAAGTTTTGTTACCATAGGTTTCATATGAGCCTCATTGGTCACCTAGATATTATTTGGCTTACCTTTGTATGGAAGCCCCAAGTAGGTCCAGTCTGTGGAGAAATAAACTTGAAGTTTTGCAAACTAGTCCTTGCTCAATAGTGAGCCATAACTTTATGGAATGTCAAAAACAACAATATCGATGACCTGATGGACTCTAGGATCATATGCTATCCTAATTATAACATATTTAAGTTTACCTCTTACTATATCATTTGATCTATCTAACTGTATGATCCTAGCAGTACTCATTTATGAGATAACATTTATTCTTTGGAAAACCAAGTATGGCATGATATTAGAGGAAGCACCAGAGTCCTCTAAACAATTATGCACATTAAAATTGCAAATTTAAAATGTAAGAAGAAAGGGTTGGACCTGTTAGCACTCTATAAATCTGTTTGGCTGATAAACATATGACAGAGGTAACTTTTTCGACCAACTTTGAGACCCAAAACTAGCCTTTTGGACCTGGAGAGGGCTCTCTCGGGAGACACTGTCTCAGCCCGGGATATGGATTTAAAGTTGTTGGCTAGATTTAACACCTTTGAAATAATTATTTCTGGTTATATTGGCGCAAGAAAGTAAGACCTTGGGCTATGAGGTCGGTTCGAGAAAACGATAGAAATAAATGACTCGGTGACTAAACTTGAGAGGATAAAGGCTAAGAGAGAAACACTCTTCAGTGTAAAATCATTGTGTGAGGCGGGGAGAAAACACAGAAAGCAACTAAGAGCACCGCTGAGGATGAATTTAGAGTTTAAATTAGAGGAAAACAGTTTGTCTAAATGGCGTGAATCCTAGGGCATTGTGCAATGAATCCTAGGTTCGAAAATACGTTCCTATTTAGACAGAAATAGATATGAATAAAGAATACAAGAAGTACGTACACAAAGAAAGGAAACAATACACCCAACAACTACAATTAGAATCTTTTCATCAAAGCTTCAGGACTTTTTCATTAAATTTCGATCGAACTCAAACTACATTCAATAGATAATGTCTATACTAATTTTTCCAACCAACCTGGATTACATTGAAAAGATAAAATATATAGGCAAGGGAACCACTTTGGCTACCCTTATCTCTAGCTAATGCCCCTAGAAATTAGGAAACTGACTGTTCTACGCTAAATGACTCTTCGCATGACGCCTTTCCAAAAATAGAAAACAATTGCATCTGGACACGTAATGATTGTTTGTGTTCCACCACGATGATTCGGTTATCAACACAGTCTTGTCATGGGGAGAGTGATGTGTCAAAACCTTTCTTTGATGAGGTATATAAATGATCAAGTATTCTAATAGGCTCCTGCCATCCACTATAATGGCCTTGATTTCTGTCGCATGCTGATTCGCTAGGGTGAGCATGCAACGAGTAGCTACTGACTATCGTGACTGTTACCAAAACAAAAAAATGGTTTAAATGTGATGCCTCCTTCAAAGCTGTCAAGAAATGCTCTCCGCTTGATTCTATGAGAATGAACTCAGATAATCATGCTTCTTCTATGCGCTGGAAAGAGTTGCGTGGAATCTCTCTTCTGTCGCTTCACATTCTCTAAAATGCTTCACATTCCTTTCTTCTGATAGCCTCTGCATTTCGTACAGCTGTATGATTGTATCTTGTGTCTCTCTGAGTTGTATTTTGATCCACGCCACATTTCCTTCACGGCCTTGCGATGTTGACACTTCAAGGTCTTTGCTGCTAACCATTGTCTGAGTTCTTTGTTTTCCTGGTAAAGTTTGACGACAACAAGTTTCACCTGCTTCACTTGTTGAGATGGATCTCGAACATTAGCGCCCATGACATCTGTCCTCCTTGTTCTACTTCTGCTTCCTCAGCTTTTACCTTTGGCAGGATCTAGCCGAATAACACGCATAATTAATTCTTTGGCAGCCGATTTCACGCGTGGCTTATTCGGGACTTGGATTTTCCTAGCTTCCTTGTCCTTCCTCGACCTGTCCCTTCTCCGAGGTATCTATTTTTGAGGAGACAAGGATTTTGACATATTTCCTTCCTGCGTAGCTTCTTCCACTCCAGGCTTTGAGCGGTGTAATAGCCTTGCTTCCGCAGGAAAAGGTGAAAATCCCTTTTCATCCTTGGGGGCATCTGTTGCGAGTGAGAATGAATCCTAGTTGCTTTGGGGCTTGGGCCTGGCACTTATGCCACTTCGCGTGTGCTTTCTTACATTTTGGGAGGTTGCCATGGTGCAACCATATTTGTCTTGCACGCGATGGATTTGGAAAAGGCCCAAAGCGGAGAATTCGATAACCTTGGGCTTGCAGGAAGAGATTACAAACAATGCATAATCCCGATTTGGGAATAGAATGCGTGCGGAGCATCTGAAATTTATAACAGAGTAGGCAAGAGGAGGAAACATGCTAAGGAACATTGAATTTATGGTGACTGGATGTTTCGAATTGGACTGCAAATTTACCATAGCACATTTGTGTGTGTAAAGTACAACTGATAAGGGTTGCAAAGCATACATGATACAAACGCCGCAATTTTTCATTCTTCCAGCCTTCATAATGAGTTGATCATGGTTACTGCACTTGCTGATGCGAATTCTATTAACAACTTGCCTAAACCTGGGGCATGTAGAAACTCCCTTTTTGACAGGAGCCGAATCTTTTGGAACAAATTAATACTTATTTACACATCTTTGGACTCTGACATCCCTTCCCGACTACAAGGGCCAACCGACCATCTGCTGAGTTCGACCCCTTTGTTGTTACGGACCTGACCTCACATGCTTTGACACATGGGCCACTTGACTAAAACCGACTCTAATTAAAGAGAAAAATGGTGGCGCTAATAGTTGGCTCCAACGGGGATGTTATCCTCCCCGCGAGGTAGAAAAGAACAGTAGACCAGGTGCCTGACCATTGGGAATTATTTGACTTTTAGACACTGAAATATGAAAAAGAAACGCAACCTAAACCTATCGACGCAATTTCTACTAGACTCAACATAAAACTCAGGGCCTTCACTTTGGGCTTCAATTTTCTATTGACATACTGACTTGACACAAAAATAAAATGACTATTTACAATGATATGTGACTTAAACAGATTTTATTTCACTAGATAGTGTTTGAGGAACCTGTCGTTTACAGGCCCCCAACCAATGCACTCTCCATTTAGTTCTTCCATAAAATAAGGATTATTTCCGTTACAGGCACCGATTTTGAATGGACCTGTCCATACACTACTACATATTGAAAATATTGCGACGACTACTTGCGATGAAAGTACTATTTCGTTGCAAACTTCAAGAGAAAAAGTTCAATTTTTCAATTTTTATCTAAATACACCTTGTATTCGTCACTCTATCAACGGAGGCAAACTTTTGTCTGTGTTTTCATTGCAAGAGAGACGATCACTATAACCCTTCCCGTATTCAACAAAGTGACCTAAATATAACAAATAAACATCTCTCCATTTGATAGGTAATCCTAATTAAACAAATAAACATCTCTCCATAAATTAACAATGGTAATCTTAGTCAATAAATTTCAGAGACTTCCTTTCGAGAATATAACTATAGCGTGAAGAGATTAAGTCTAAAATATTCCCTATTATCATTATATTAGTGGGCATAGGGGCCAACACATAGGTGGCCTAAGCATGGATAGAGTCAGAATTTCGGTACTTACCTGACTTGTCTGGATGTCTGGATCTCCTCTCGGCATTCGGTCAACCCTTCTCACCTTGTATTCCTGCGATTTCAAATCCACAACATTTTAGTTCAGAAAAAATAATTATGAATGCATTTCCAGTTCAGAATATTAGTGGAGGATAATAATGATAGTAAGAATATATATATGAAATTGTTGATAGTAACAATAAAAACATGGCCAAATAAAAATTCATGAAACCTGACAGCACAATTCACATTTGGAATCTCCTCCTTTTTGATGGGACCAATGCTTGATTCATTTCCCATGAGCATACTGTGTAGCCAAAAAAACACATGTTTTCTATGAACATGTTTATGATAAAATATGACAAAATACTCGACACCCATAAACCTGTCATTCATCAAAGATGACAAAATATAAACCACTTTTATCTATCCCCTAAAAACTGTACCTTCAAGGTGCCATAACAAGCATAGGGAATCTCCATATTTCCTTTATTAATGAAAGGCAAAGATATTTAAAAAATTAGATGAAATTCAGTGAATAAAAATATTTATAATTTTTTTTTTGCAAATACATAAATTCATTCTTTTGGTAAATCAACTAATTTTTTATTGATATGCAGCTTATATGACAATACATTGATCAAAGTTTTTTAACCCATAATGTTTTCAATCTGCCTTCTAGGTCACACTAACCATTTCCATTGACCATCTCATACAAAAGGATGTCAATATCAACAACACAAACATAATACTTGTTCAAATTTCAGGGACTTCCTTTCAAGAATATATCTATAGCGTGAAGAGCTTAAGTCTAAATTATTCCCTATTATCATTATATCAGTGGGAACAAGGGCCAAAACATAGGTGGCCTGAGCATGGATAGAGTCAGAATTTTGGTACTTACCTGACTCGCTTGGATGTCCAGATCTCCTCTCGACATTCAGTCAACCCTTCTTGCCTTGTATTCCTACGATTTCAAATCCACAACATTTCAGTTTAGAAACAAATAATTATGAATGCATTTCTAGTTCATAATATTAGTGGAGGATAATAATGATAGTAATAATATATATATATATGAAATTGTTGATAGTAAGAATAAAAACATGGCCAAATAAAAAGTCATGAAACCTGACAGCACAATTCACATTTGGAATCTCCTCCTTTTTGATGGGACCAACGCTCGTTTCATTTCCTGTGAGCATACCGTGGAGCCAAAAAAACACATGTTTTGTATGAACATGTTTATGATAAAATATGGCAAAATACTCGACACCCATAAACCTATCATTCATCAAAGATGACAAAATATAAACCACTTTTATCTATATATCCCCTAAAACTTGTACCTTCAAGGTGTCAGAACAGGCACAAGGAATCTCCATATTTCCTTTATTGGCAGAGATATTTAAAAAATGAGATGAAATTTGGTGAATAAAAATATTTATAATTTTTTTTTTGCAAATACATAAATTCATTTCACTTTGAGGGGGACTTTGGAGGGTCTAATTCATGGTCATTTTTGGTGGCAATGGTGGTCTGTTCTCCTTGCTAGTGGTTGCATTGTCACTTTCTCCTAGATATTATTTAGTTAGCTACATTTAATATTAAATTGTTTCATTGAATGTAATCAGTTTCATTTCACTTAATCCCATGAAAAACCTAAATTACAATAGTTGAAAAACCTAAAATATCTTCTCTACAGGTTGTTCTCTTTCACTGCTAAATATCTTCTCTACAGGTTGTTCTTATAGGAGGGCTAAGATATTATGTTCAATGTTCGTCGCAAGAGAGATGACTGTAGTTTGTCCGTCGCAAGAGTGACGACTCACCTAACCTTAAATTGATCGTTAAAATGACCAAAAATGACCTAAAATAAATAGGTGGAAAAATAAATATTTTTAGGTCAATATCGTCGCAATTGCGACGATAGTGACCTAAAATTGGACTACAAATATTTGACGATTTAAAGATGTTGCGACAAACTTGCTATAACAATGATGGTTCCAAAAGGGTATTTTTGTGCGAAAAAATGTCACAGAATGTTGTTAGAGGTGGGGAAAAAAGTAAATCGGGTGAAAAGGGTGATGGTAGATGTTATTGCCCTTATAAAAAATGTTGCCTCAGACATCCCGTAAGAATTTTAATAGCAAAAAATACAAAACATTGTAGGAAATATGGTCACATTGATGGCGGATCGAATGAATATCATCCCATGGTAATTAGCTATATATTCATTATCTTTTTTTATTTTGTCAATTTTATATAAAATTATATATATATATCTGTGTGTGTGTGTGTGTGTGTGTGTGTGTGTGTGTTATAGTATACACTAATTTTGCATGATTGTTTGTAATTATAAAGTTAGAGTTGCCCTCTAACTTTCCATAGAATATTGCACCAAGTATTAGTAGAAATGATGTTGTACAGGCTGAGGAACATCATCATGACCAAGCAAATGAGGATCTCATGGAAGAAGATGATGGGACAAATCAAGTTAATGATCCCATGGAAGAAGATGATGGGAC